>VUQH01031969.1:7860-27293 GCA_015106775.1 Etroplus canarensis
TGCTTCCTCACTTTTTTTTTTTTTTAAGTTTTTCTTTTTTTTTTTTTTTTAATAACATGAGATTGTCATTGGAAAAGCTGGTAAAGTAACACACACATACACACACCAATTAAATGTATACTTACAAGCTTTGCGCGTCTTTCGGGCAAGAGCAGCTGCCAACTCACTTTGGACCTGTTAGAAAGGGGGTTGAAGATGTCACAATACACTAATATATGATACTGTACTGACTCAGATTCACATGCTGCACTGACCGTAGAAGTGAGCCTCTCAAGAGCTTTCATCTGAAGAATCTCACTGCAGATGTCCCTGTTGCCTTCAGAGTCTTCCTCTGACCTTGGAGAGACAGCAGAACAGCACAGCAGGATAGGTAACTAACATGTTCATATACTTTGAATAAAACACTCCAAAGAGAAGAAAGTTCATTTCGAAGTCCTCTCTACACTGCCCCCTGGTACAATAAGAAAAGAACTACAGCCTTCAAACACCAAGAGAACTTTTTGTTTCAGATACTTGGATCGATTTACTTGAATTGCAGAGACATTGATACTCATTAATCAAAATAAATATGCTGCCTTTATTGTGGTGGGACCTTGTATCATAATTCTGCCATGATTTTAAAAAGGCAGCACACCTGGTTCTCAAACACCAAACTGTGACAAATGTCATTGCAAAATAAAGTCAAGGCCAGTAGCAGCAGGCCTTGTTTTACATACACTGAAATGTTCTAATTATAATAAAAGAGAGGGAGATGTGACATACTCGTTCAATCGAACTGTTTGAGGGCAAAAAATGCCAGATAACAGGTTTCAAGGTCGCAGATTGTAAGCATCTGCTATTTCATATCATATCTATTGTAAATTTAATCATTTTGTGATTCATACATCATATCAGGAAAAACACTGTTAAGGTGCCACTTTACTTTTCAGGAAAATGTGATTTCATAACTAATATGGCCTCAGGAGGGATATTTCATATTCTGCAAAGTCTGATGCCCATTTGATTTGCCCTCCTGTCTCTCTAGTTCTTTACTGCCTACATGTCTGTGTGATGCACCTCTCAGCACCCCTTTCTCTCTTTAATGCGGTTCATGCAAAATAGGTGCAAGACACACCCTTCTACTGAAGTTAGTGAAGCCCTGTGTGTGTGTGTTTTCTGTGTAAACACGTGGTTATTTTAGGGTAAACTCTGCATTATAACTCAGTAGTACCAAAAGGTTGCAAAGAGTTTGCTTTCCGTAACGACAGACTGCACCCAAGGGGTCCTCATCTAATATGCTCTCTTACAAAAGCACTGTTTGGACTGGTCTCCCACACACTGCCTCACCTCCGCATGACACACAGTCCCTTTCCCTTAAGCATTCTCGTGCACACACGCACACACCTATTTGCATACAATTTGGATTTTATCAACAGATGCCATGAGCACTTGTAAGTTGTAGAGGGAAGAAGATGAAGGCCTGAGTGGCTGCCTGTGTGTATACTGTAATCTGATAAGGGAATGATAGATGCAGAAGCAGGAGACATGGTGATAACACACAGCCTTCAGGCTGACACTTTAGCTAACGGCTTTGGCACAGGCAGAGAAAGACAAAGGCAGGTAGAATATCAGATGCCTGAAAAGAGTGAAAAAAAAAAAAAATCACATTTTTACTGTTGGTTTTTCTATAGGGGTAAAAAAGCTTTCCTTTTAGTATAATAAATAAGAATTACCTGACTTTCAAAGACAAATAAGGGCTAATTATCAAGCTGACGTAGTTTTTATTTTACATTTTAATTGTCTTGGGTGTTTTTTGCCCAACAAATCCAGAAACCCATTTACAAATTATAGCAAAAGTCTATTCTCATCTATGATATGGTAAATTTATTCCAATCAGAGTCATTAAGTTTTATTGTTGTTCATTTTGTAATTTGGTGACTCACCATGAGCCTGAATATACGAGAGCCAGAAAAGAGGTACAGTAGGAGGTGTGTCACCAATCATTAAGCAGCACAAAGCTGTATTAATAGAAGATTATTATGATGGGTCAACTCCTTGTTCAAGCTGCATCAAAGTGCATTTCACAGACAGTCATGTTTTGGAATGTTTTTGATTTGCCAACTTACATGCAGATTTCTTTGGTAAGAATAATATAACTACATAACATAGACACTGCACATGTAGACAAGATCTTAATTTTGCCAGTCTAACAATGAATTAAAGACTCTTTACAGAGTGCAGAGTTGAGTCATAAGGAGGATGCATTCTATATATAAAACAGGTGACCTTATGGTTGCCCTACTCTTTAGCTAAAATGTTCCTTAAGTATTTTGTGAGTCTACCCTTTTGGCTCTATGTCCCTTTTTAAAAACACACAGGGATATAGATTGTCTACTGTAGAACCACAGGACTGTGCAAAGCAAGCAAGTATTTTTTTTTCCTCCTCTCTAGCTAAAGTGGCATATTTTAGCTCCTGGCAAGTCTGTTTCTCCTACACAAAACAGAGCACAGCATTTTTCAAAGAAAGGAAAACTGACAGCATAATTACTATTGACAAATGCTTTATACACCAAACAATAAAGTGTGTATATAGAAAATGTGGTGTATAAAATTTAGTGTAATGTGGGCAGCACATGTTGGGTTGTGCAATACATTGTTATATTTTGAAAATTTTCCTTATGTTGTCACTTTTGAGCATTTGAACTAATTTGTTAGGAGTCTGACCCAATATTGAGCACCAAATATAAAGTAAAAACTATGCTTGAGATTTTTTCTTTATGAAGCCAACGCTGGTGTGTAGTTTGAGTTTCTCTTAAAATACATTGCATAATATTCAAAGGTAATATTTAATTTACATCTTTAAATGTAAATGCTATATGTTGAGTTATTTAATACTGTGAAGATGATCATGCAACTGTCTGTGCTATGTGATTTGGAAATCATATTCAGAAAAGAATTGAACGGTAGCACACAAAATGTTGACGTTTGTATCTAAATATTAACTACTCTACACTGGCAATATTTAAACCTTAATTTTCATTTAATTCTTTTAAAAGGCATTGTACATTCACTTCATTAGGTATGCTTGTTTACCTGGTCATTAATGCAACTCTCTACTCAACCAACCACTTAGCACCAACTCAATGCATTTAGGCATGTAGACATGGTCAAGACAACCTGCTGAAGTTCACACCGAACCTCAGAATGGGGAATAAAGGTGACTGAGTGACTGAGCATGGTACGGTTGGTGGTGCCAGATGGAGCCTGTTTGAGTAGTTCAGATGATCAACTGGGATTGTAATACACAACCATCTGTAGCATTTACAGAGAAAAAGTAAAATATCCAGTAGGGCAATAATTTGCATGGGCTCACCAAAATTCAAAAATACAAGATTGAAAAAACATTGCCTGGTCTGGTGAGGCTCAGTTTCTGTTGCGATATTCGGGCGGGGTCAAAATTTATGTCAATAGTTCAGATGGTGGTGGTGTAATTATATGAGGATATTTTCTTGGCACTCTGCGGGCCCCATAGTCCCATTTGAACATTGTTTAGAAACTGCCTGATACCATCATGTCAGTTTGGACCAAAATCTCTAGAGTTTTTCCAGCACATTGTTGAATCTATGTTACAGAGAACTAAGGCAATTCTGAAGTCAAAAGGGGGTCCAACCTAGTACTACCAAGGTGTAACTAATAGTGGTCATAAGCAAGTTTCGCTCTTAATGTAATGTGAAAACATATTGAAAATGCACTGAATTCAGATGAAGATTGAGAAAAGCTGCTTGTATGACAATATTTAACTTAATTATGGTGCTTTGAAGCATTAAGATTAAATGTGCAACTTGCTTGAAACCATGACATCTTTCTCAGTGTATTGCAGTGAAAACTGACAATGAACTGGGAAATGTAAATAATGAAAATGTGCCTGAGAGGATATAATATTGCGAACACACAGAGCTCCTTGAAAAAAGTGTTGACATTAACTGAATAATAATGAATGAGAGTAGTAAACATTTTCTAGACATGATGCACAAGAGGAAACCCATTTAATTAGGGACTTGTCCTTTGGCTTTACTGAAGCGGCAATCACTCAATAATCAGCTGAGGCAATGTGGCAAGCATTTTAATTCCTTCCTCTTTAGATAAAACAGTGACACACATGAAGGCCTGATTCATGAGGAGCAATTACACCAGACTTTTGGTGCAGCATATTAAAAAAAAGTGCATTAAATAGGGTTTTACGATGTTTTACATTTAACTGACTGATGCATATATCAATGGATAGGCTTTCTTTGAAGCAACTAGTTGAGTAACAAGGTATTTTCTGAAACAGCTGCAAACAGTCTTTTACAAAAAGAGGGCGACAAAGGAAGAGGGAGGATGTGAGACACAGAGACAGAGAGAGACAAAGTCAAAGCAGCAGCCACAGAATGTTGAATGGGAAAGTCTTATTTACATCTAGTCTATAAAAATGAAACAGTCACTTTATTTACTATTTGAGCATTTTATATAGAAGCTACATCTATATTAATTCTAAGAACAGATACATCTTTAATCCTTCACATAAGTGAGTGATATAACATGTTCAGTATGCAATCAATTATATTTAGCTTTTTTGGGGGGATTAATTGATAAAACCAGTCAAAGATGAAAGGGCTGTTAAGTGTGCAAAAATGAGTTTGCTTGGGAAAATAATTCTTCCAACACTGTGGTAATAGAATATCAGAGTACACATCACACACCATTATGTATTTTTACCTACAGTACAATACATGGGATTAACATTCATAAATATGAAAATTCCCCCTGCTGTCTTTTTCCCTCTCCTGTGTCTGTAAATGCACATTTTGATGTAGATACTCAGAGTTTCTTGGCATGTTCTCATGTTCCTTCACACAAACATGCTGGTCTCACTCTCTCCTTTTCTCTGAATGACACATTGAGCTCAGTATCAGCCTCAGCAGGAACCCCACACAAACAGAGCAACAAAGCAGGGAACTCTGGATGACACCACTCTGCATATTTGTTTGTGTATGTGTAGGCATGCATCAGAGCTCATCTTGTGTATGTGAGTGATCATATCATGCGTCAGATTTTGTCTAAGAGCGCCTTTTTTCTAGGCATGTGGAGGTGTGTGCGCCAGCGAATGAATGCATCTCTCACATAAGCACATTGGGGATTTGAAACACTGAACAGAGATTAAGTTCCTTGCTGGGATTTTTGTAAAATCTTAGACAGTGTGTGTATTTGTGTTGCAAGGTCAGAAAAATACTTGCAAAGAGTGCCAAACTTCCACCAAATCGAACACAGTCACGTGTCACTTCACACAGTACATTATCAAACAGACAAATGACCTCAATAATAAATCTAAACTGGAAGGCTGTCGCTTCAGCTTTGATATTTTATTAGAGCAACGAGCTTCCACTTCAGATCAGTGGAGATCATATACGGCTTCAGAACAAAGGCACATCTGCAGTCAAATATGAACAGCAGTTACATGACAGCAATAAAGACAGCCAGTTAGAGTCAGTACACCTGAAATACATGATTTAAACCTGCCTATATCAGTTCATTAAGACTTACTTACTTACTTTTTGTTCAATATTCAAAGTGAAAACATGCACTCACCAGCCACATCATTGGGAATGTTTGTTCAACTATTTATCAACACAATTATTTTACTTTACAACATTATCTTTAGCAAGCCCCTCTCACCATGGAAGTTTGTACCAGGAAGGGCATCCAGCATGAAAAATTGGCAAATTAGCAATGCAGAATAACCCTCTGTGGTAACCCCTTGAGGAAAATACAGTGGAGCAACCCAAGGTATGTTTCATCTTTAGTATACATGGTTTGCATATCCGTAAATTCTTGCCAATTTAGTGCCAGTTCTCATCATCTCAGTGACAGGCTATCTATCCCAACATTTGCACAACCATATTTTATTGCACACTTACGGACTATTGGCTCCTCCTCCAGAGCGAAACTGGACATATGGAGCAAGTTGTAGGAGGAGCTTAACAGCCTCCGGCCACTCTCCCTCATTGCAGCGAAATTCACAAGAAGGAGAGTCACACTCCTCAAAGCTGAACTGGTAGTAAGTGTTGGAGTCTGAAAACACCACCCGCTGGTCCACTGGAGAAAGAACAAACAGAAACACAACCACTAATGAAAGAGGAGAAATAGTTGCTTTTAAAGCACATGTGCTGGCAGTATGTTGAAGGGGGCAATGCAAATAAAGTTTTCCTTGTCTCCTTTTGTATTGGGACCACGTTGGCTTTTATGTGTAATAAATTATTTTAAGTTCAAATGTATAAATATGACTTAGGATAGCTCATTCTTCATTCACATTCAAAGTCAGCAATCTGCCAGGGACTCACTGATGGTATAAAACTGCAATGCAGTTTACCAGTTTGTGCCCAGCTGACGAAGGCTGAACTCAGTTCAGCATTTCTTAAAATAGGTTGCATTCTGGCATGCTACTATGCTGTTTAGTTTGACTTACAAATAAGTTTAGTCATCATCATTATTCTGGCACACATCTTGGTGGTGTTAAACAATGTGTATGTTTTAATATCTACTGTGGTAAAGACTTCATTAAGTGGGCATCAAGAAGAAATTCAAGTAAAACAACAAATAGGAGATGAAAAGTTGTTTAAACCACATTGATCATAACTTTATTTTTAACAACCATTTAAATAATTAGTGCTCCCACTATATATTGTGAGTAAAATGTATTTTGTGTGCGTGAAAGACAGTTGAAATGTGTTACTAATTACGTCTAGACACGTACTGATGTGAGTCAACTCCTTCATATGAAAGGTTACTTCCTCCAAGGAGGAAGAGGAGGTGTGATTTGTCTCGTTTGACCATTTGTTTCTTTATTAGCAGGGTGACTCATAGAGCTATGCATAGAGTCGGATAAAAATGTGATCAGAGTCTTAGAAGTGATTAACTCTCAAATTATTTCCATATCTGGATACAGGAATTTTTGGAAGAATGTGAGTTAGGGCAAAATTGAACAGTTTGTATCATATCAACAGATATGTTAAAAAACTGAAATAAGAAATATTGGGAGACATCTTCTTGATGTTAAAAGTAAATACCAGCAACTCATTGAATTCCATACATCCTGCTGGATGCAGAATTCAATTCACAGATGGTATGGAAGGATTTTGCTGCAGAGCACTTCTTATGATTTCTTCCTAATATCTAATAAATGCTAACCAAAAGGAACAAACACTTCTCAGTTCTACATAGCAAGCAGAGACACAGCAGCCATTGTAAAACCTGGATTAAGTCTTTGTATGAGGAACTATGGATTAACCAGGGTGTTGAACTGCACCTGAGCATGACTGTTCATCCTTTAAAGAAATGTTTACTGCCTTTGAATAATGAATTTACAAAGATGAATAATACTCAACATATACATCAGCACAGTGGGGTATGAATGGAGAAGTATGCTATTAAAGTAACAGACTTGCAGATAGTTCACTGTTTAGTAGGCTGTTGTTAAAATGAGGATGTTTTGGGCAGAATTATTACAATTATTTGGGATTACTGGGTAGTGTTCCCATAGTGTAGTGGTTTACACACTCACCTCACAAGTAAAAGGTAGAGCATCTTGGGGGGAAATACAAAGGAGCAGCCAGATGTACATTTTTTATTTGGGATTACTGGATGCAGCAGCGACATTTTAAACGTTAAAAATATTAATCTCAGCTAGCCAATATCTTGATTAAACAAGATTTTGATTTAAATCAGATTCATGTGCTGAGGTCATAAAAGAAGCTCTTATTTCAGTTTGGAACTGGTGTCTATAGATATGTACTGTACATTGTTACTGATGGTGGTTATAAATTTTGAAGCGTGGTACAACCTATGGGTATGTCAGTGTTTGTGCATGTATGTGTTTTTACCAGACAGCATGACTCCCAGTTCCAGCAGCACCTGCCAGACACGCACAGCAGTAGTCCGACAGCGCACGTACACACACTGCTCACACAGCCACTGCACCAGCTCCACTCCTACATAGCTCCGCCTGTTAAAATACATACATGAACATTTTCAGCACACAAATATGGCCTCACAGTGTTAGGATGCATAATGTACATGAACACATTTATACACCAATCTTCCCTTGGCACACAGTTTGTAGGTCCTACTTAGTCAATATACATTGATTATTCATTAGCTTAGTGAGCCTTTTTCTCCAAAACACTGAACTATTCTCGTCTGCTTTCCCTCAAATAAACTCCCTATGTTTGTGTGTCTGTGTGTATGCAATATTGTTTAAGAGTGTCTATTTATATTTTCTCCCAGATGTTCAGAGTTTTTAACGTACATCTCAGTGTACCGCACTCCATTAAAGTACGTGTATTCCCAGCCCATCTTGTGCTCTGCTATATAACATCTACATCCTACTTTGTTCGTCATGCGGCATAAACAACTTGACTGGCCAATCAGGAAAAAAGCACAAGAGTGACCGGTGAGTCAGAGTATATGCTTCACTGGACTCATCGATTCAGGCCTGACCGCAGACGGACAGAGACAAGTGTACCGTATGATTCTGGCCAGGTGTATCTTGTCCTTTGCGGGGTATGGTCCATGTGACAAGAAAGCGTTCCTCACAGCCCGACCAGCACATGGAAAACTCTGGGAACAAGACTGAAAGACACATAAAAAATGAGTTAGTGCTATAATTTAAAAACCTGATCGCTTAAAAATCTATAAATGCTAATAAAGGGCAAAAAATATTATCTCAATATTGGTTTAAACATGAATATTAGATTACAAAGAGCTAATGTGGGTACATGCAGTTGTCATTGACTGGCTCACAAGGACAACTCGATTTTTTTTCCCCCCGAGGAACTGAACATTGACTGTGTCTACCCACTCAGCAATAATCCTGCTATTGATGCTACCGTAAATAAGACCGTATTTCAATTAAGCTGGTTACATGGGCGGTTCGTTCCTTTCCATTTATATTTCCTTTTACACGCAACAGAGCAGGGCTCATTTAAAGGCTGATGAGGTTCCACTCACATTATGTTGCAACATTAGGTACTCTTTAAATGCACATCTCATCTTTTCTCCCGTAGTGACATTTTGCAGTTGCAGGTTTTCCTAATAGATAAGAGTTCTATATTTATCCATCCATTTGTTTCCACCCTGGACAAGTCACCAGTCTGTCGCAGGACTAACACAGCAGACAGACAACCAGTTACACTCACATTAACACCTACTGCCAATATAGAATTGTCAGTTAACCTAATATATGTTTTTTGGACTGTGAGAAGAAGCGGGAGCACCTGGAAAGAAGCAGTGTCCTATGATATAATGTTACAATAAAATAACTGTTGATTGTGTAAACTTTTATGCCCAAACACTGGTGACAGTAGTGGCCATGCCAGTATAAACAGATGAGCTACTCCTGAACATTTTGAGAGGGTTTCTTTACTTTGATTATATTATGACACTCATAAGGTCAAGATAACCTTGAACTGGAAAAAAAAAACATTTTTGGCAGTAAATCACAAATTAAAACACTAACAATGAGAACATTTCACAAAAGACTAATAGGATTAGGATGCTGACATTCCATATCCAAGGTCAAAGGTAGCCTGAATATCCTTGGATGTGAACTGTAACTTTATTCATCTATGTAATCTTCGTTTCTACTGTCAACAAATTCAAGACCAAAACCAACCAATGAATGAACAGCTAACAAGTATTCACTGCCTGGTTAAGGACATTTCTCTGCCACAAAATAGCAATCAAAACTACTGTGCTGAGCCCTAACAAGGATATATTTCTTTATTACGACAAATATGGGTCCTTTGTTCATTAAGAAATAGTCGTCTTTGAACTAACCAGTACACTTTCACCGTTTACTTAGATGAAGGTCACTGCACATGGTGAGACAGATGTGCTTTGCTCTGTGGTTGGACTACTTATTGCAGTGGTTCTCATACTTTTTTGGCATGTCCCACTTTAAAAGCCAAAAAAAGTTAATGCCACGTGATTTTAGCAACCACTAACAATTAAAAAATGGATCCATGTTGAATTCTACTTAGAAAAAGAAATAAACCAGAGTTTACTAGTATTATTGTGCTGATGATATGCACCTTTATTTGACCAATTTATAACCATTTACCTTAGTTTCACTTTATATTTTTCATCTAGATGTCTGGACCCCACCTGCAGTGGCTCCACACACCCTGCAGTTTGAGACATACTAACTTGTTGCAGTCTTCTCACTTTGGACTTTTTGTTACCACAAAAAGAAAAAAAAAAAAAAAAACAATTTACCATAGAGTGGACCTATTATGGTTACCTCCAGCTTCCTATTTTTTTTCTTGGACTCCATTAAAATAGAGCTGCATAAATTGTATTTGAAAACAATCCTTTTTTAATCTTATATAGGGAATCCCTCAACAGTTCCACTGACTGCTAAAGCATTTTAGCTCCTTCCCCTTCTGTTAAAAGATTTGAACAGCAGGTGGGTGTGGTTTCTGTGCTCACACATGCAATGTAATAGTATAAATGTTATCTTAAAAAAAGGAAAAACATAACAGGTCCCCCATATTGCAGAACCTTGTTTTTGTCCACTGCAATATGGGGGGAGAATCCGAGTGAATGAGGCTTTTAATCTCAGAGCAGGTTTTCTGATTATTGTTGGGGAGTAGCGTAATGTCATCAAAGCCTGTCAAACAAAGAGCCTGGGTTCAAACGTATTCAGAAAACCAACCTCACAACTTCCCACAGAGTGGGCTGCCAAGCCTCGACCTTTTTTTCTAGTTATGAGTTTTTTGCCAATAAAACAAAATTACTTGGCAGGCAACTGGATAAAGGTCTGAATACAGCACTTTCGGCTGCTCCCTTATATTTCCCCAAGAGGTCACCACAAAGGATGAATCCACATCAGTAATTTGGCACAGATTTTACACCAGATGCCCTTTCTTATGCAACTCTTCCATTGTGGTAGGGGCTAGTTTGAATAAACAATGACAAATGATTTACAACTTTGCCCATTTGAAAATGTTTTGCTTTAGCCTTAGAAAAAAAAAAGATTACATGTACTAGCATCCACCTCGGTTTTTGAGAATCATCAAAGGTGACAAAGAGTAATCACACTGATCAAAGTTCAAGAGTCATGAGGTAAACAGTAACTTTAAACTGAAAATGAGAGATGACTCTTTGTCAATCATCCAAACTAATCTGCAAGGTTTATTGACTGGTCCAGCTTCCAGAAACCGTTTTAGCAAAGTTAGGTTTCAGTAACTGTTTTCAGACATACATTACATGGTCAAAAGTGTGGGGCCACACCTCAATCATTAAATCCAGGTTTTTAATTCAGTCCTATCCCCACAGGTGTATGAAATCAATCACCTAGCCACAACTTTACAAAACATTTGTGAAAGAATAGGTCTTTCTTAAAGAGCTCGAGTGTGGTACTGTAATAGAATGCCACCACTGCAACAAGTCAGTTAATGAGATTTATTCCCTCCTAATATTCCACAATCAACTGCAAGTGGTATTAATCCAAAGTGGAATCATTTAGAAACCACAGCAACTTAGCCACAAAGTGATATACCACTTAAGATTACAGAGCAGGGGTCACTGAGTGCTGAGGTGTATAGTGTGCTGAAGTCACCAACTACTAACTCAATAAATACAGAGTTCCAAACCTCCTCCGGCATTAGGATCAGCACAAAAACTATCTGGAGCAGCAGAAATGTGTTCTATGGAATGACAAATCAGACTTCTATATCTGGCTGTCTGATGGACGAGTCTGGATTTGGTGAATGTCAGGAGAATGTTACCCGTCTGACTGCACTGTGCCAAATGTAAAGTTTGGTGGAGAAGGAATAATGTCGTATTGGGGTTGGCCTGGACCAATTAGTTCCAGTCATGGGAAATCTTAATATTTTAACTCAAGAATTTTTGGACAATTCTTTGCTTCCAACTTTGTGAGAATAGTTAATACATCCAATTTCCCTCCTGGGATTAACAGAGAATTCTGATTCTAAAGCAAGTTCCATAAAGACATGCATGGATGAGTTTGGTGTAGAAGAACTTGACTGGTCCTCACTAACCCCTGACCATATCAATCACCTTTGGGATGAACTAGGCCTTGTGAGCCAGGCCTTCTCATCCAACATTAGTGTCTGACCTTACAAATGGTCTTCTGTATGAATGGGAAAAATCCCCCCCCCCACACACACACACACACACACAAGACAAGACACAATCTTGTAGAAAGTCTTCCCAGAAGAGTGGAAGTTGTTATAGTTGCAAAGTGGGACCAATTCAATATTTATGCCTTAGGATTTAGAATAGTATGTCATAAAAGCTCTTGTAGATATAACACTTTTGTCCATATAGCGTAGCCTGCAGCAAAATTTAAACTGAACCTAGCAAAGATCACAGCCCCTTCTTTCAAGGATCTTATTGAATAGATTTTAATGGGCATGTTTTTATTGTTGCAATGCTTTGCGATCTACATCAAATGTTGGGTTTACACATTTTCAAAAAGACATACTGCCCATAAAAAACAAAGCGTTGAGGGACAAACAACCAAGCAGATACAAATTTTTTTGGCTCAAGCAATAGGTTCTGATTTGCTTTTGAATAAACACCATCTTTGCCTCAGATGTTGATTGCTTTACTTTTTATTTCTTTGGCTGATTTTTTTCCAGTGTTGAGCAGAAAATTACCCTTAAGAGGTCTGAGTGCTATACCGAAATATTTGCCAAACCACAAACACTGATGCATTACAAATTACGAGTACGCGCATGTGCGTGCGTGCGTGGTAACATCCCCACTGATGTCATCTGTATTGGGGATAAACACACACATTTTCGCTTGACAGCAAAACTAAATGAATGACATCA
This sequence comes from Etroplus canarensis, assembly GCA_015106775.1. NCBI lineage: Eukaryota > Metazoa > Chordata > Actinopteri > Cichliformes > Cichlidae > Etroplus > Etroplus canarensis. Next base: position 20,736 of record VUQH01031969.1, read on the forward strand.
CTTTCATGTATGTGAGAATGCGTTTCCTCACCTTGTGTACAGCAGGTCCAGTGCTTGGTCCAGGGATAGTGTCAGGTGACTGCTGTTGAAACACAATACACACAAGCTATCAGTGCCAAAACACACAAAATGACACACACAGAGTAAATACACTAAACAAACATGACTCTCAGATGAGAGAGACCTGTTTTGCCATTCCCAAAACATTACTCAGGTTTTGTTTAAACTTACTTTCCAGTTCATTTAGTCATTTATTGCAAACCCGTTACTGCAACAGACTTATTAGACCTAAAGAACGTGGTGATTAATTTTAACCTATGAGCAGACAAAATTGTTTACTTAAAGCACATATGCACTCAATGACAGATTAGCATGACAACAGAAACACTTCATTTATCTGTTCAAATTCTAAGCAATAAAATACAACTGTCAGCTTGCTTATCAGATAACACAAACACCATAATAAATCCCTTCTTCTTACTGCCATCATTTCAGAGCCTTTGCCCTAGGTGTATCCACTCATTTTCTACCTCCCCCATCAGGAAATGAGCTCTTAATTTTTATGGATTATTTTGGCGCCACAGGAGTAAAATGACAGTGTTGACACAATGGTCATAAAGCAGATTAAAAATGATAGTAATTGTTAGACAAAGTAGAGCATAAACAACACTACATACAGACAACAGTTTTCTGTGTAGTTAGTAAATCACATCACACTGTGCTAACACTCATTTTACTTAAATTATAAAAAGAAAGTACATCAGATCTCAGTCCAACAGAGCATCTTTGGACCGTGGTTGAATCTGAGGTTCGCATAATGAATGTGCAGCCAACAAATCTGCAGCAACTGTGTGATGCTATTATGTCAATATAGACCAAAATCTAAGGAATGCTTCTAGCACCTTATTGAATCTAGGCCATGAAGAATACAATACAATTTCCACTGCTGATACGTAGCCAGGACTGATATCAATTTTGCAAAAACACTTAACTATAATGATTGAAGTTTTTCTTAAATTTGTTACTTGATCTATATTCTGCTAATCTGGTACTCCAAACACAAAGAGTATCCTTCAACTGCCTTTGAAAGTGTTCACCTCGCTCAGTCTGTTATGCTCTTCAACACTACTTACTCATGAAACAACAAAATTATTTGTTAACAGTGGCCAGCAGACAAAAAAAATCTCTACGAATGTTTCTCATTCAAGCAATACAGAAAGGTCATAATCACCATTTACATATACATCAACCTCCTTTATACTGACACACCTAAATTATGACTGGTGTAGCCAAGGGTTTTAGAGCTCGACTCTTCAGGTAAAGAAAGATCTGCTCTGTGTAATCAAGGTGTGGTAAGAGATTTTTAGGTTAAACAAGCTTATACTTGCTAGGTAAAGTTGCTGTCTTGTTAATTTCCATCAAAAATGACTTAACCCAGAGAGAGGAAATTAAGCATTTCCCACAGCAGGTAGGTTCTATTACTAAGTATAATGACGATATCTTTAACCTAAGTGTCTCACTAAGTCATGACTGTGTGACAGTGAGCACAGGAAAAGCACCTTGAGGCAACTTTGAGAATTATTACTATATAAATAAAATTGAATGTTAATAGAAGTTGAAGTGGTGGTGTTTCATCAGTAGAAGAAAAGCACTTATTTCAAAGGCAGGGGATTCAGAGTGCATTAAGGTATGCTGTTAAATAATGGATAAACGCTGCTGTCATAAAAAAAAACTGACTGTTCATAAGAGAATATCTAGAAAGGGATAATATCTCAGAGCTATGACTGAAACTGGAAACTATAAGACAAAGTGGTCTGAAGACAACTTTCACAATCCTGCTAAATGCTAGATCACAGTAGTGCCATGATGATGGAATGGTTTTCTGCTGCAAGACCCAGACAAAATTGAAGACGATAAAATGAATGCAAAAAAATACAGAAGAATCTTAAAGAAAACTCTGCTGTCTGCAAGAGATTGAGGTGAGGATGAAGTAAAATACCCTGTCATGCTGTGCAAAAATACCCAGCTCAGATAGTTTTGCAGAGAATTCCCATGACTGATTAGCAAAACTAGAAAAAGACCCATCCCAACAAATGTTATAGCTGTCGCTAAAAAACAATTTATAGAGATTTGCTTTCAGCTTTAACAATAACAATTTTTCTTCTGGTGTTTTAAAAATATGGGACAATTGAGCATCATAAACATCTGACAACCTCCTGCAACAGGAGCTCAACTGGTGTGGGAACTCAGTAAGTGAAGCAGGATCACTGACAGAGTTGCAGGTTTGACTCCCTCGGGAAACCTTCAGAGAACTGTGTCTCTGCAGGCAACTGTTGCTGCTCTTCGCCTCTCACTGGCTGGCAATAACAAAACATGAGATGATGACTGAGATTCAGAAATCAAATGAAGAAATACATACAAGCTGATGTGCAAGAGGAAAAAGAAAAGAGGAAGGCAGAACAATTCACAGTCGTCTCTGAATATATGAAAGCATGACAGATGGAGAGGAAAAGAGATGAGGCAGTGAGAGACGGCGAGATCATTTTAATTATAATCGTGAAAGAGTGGCAGAGGGAGACAGGGAGAGAGAAATGCTTGGCTGTGGCTTTGAGTTGCAAGAAAATGAAACAGAGTGGTGATTAGTGAGATGTGGAGCAGTGTGTGTGATCTCCATTTCAGTGATGATACTGTCTGGGATGTCAAAAGCCCACATACACAGAGAGGGATATACAGTTACAGAATGTCACTTTTTTAATGCAAGTTACTCACAACATACCTACTTTTCAATACCACTCCCATTCATGGCATTAAATATAAAGCTAAAGACAGAAGCCAATTAAGTTAGCTAAGGCACAAGATGAACACAAGGGAAAACTTAGCTTGCATCTGTTCAGAAGGGAAAAGTTGGAGGTGCCTGAGCGTTTAAAACAAATTGTAACCTCCTTCTTTCAGCTGCTCCTGTTAGCTGATCCGCTGTGGCGACCCCTGCCTCAATATCACCCTATCCCTTGAATCCTCTTCCTTCACACCAACCCTCTGCACATCCTCCTTAGCTACATCCATGAACCTTCTCTGTGGTCTTCCTCTTCTCCTCCTTCCCGTCAGCTCCATGTTCAACATCCTTTGTCCAATATATTCACTATCCCATGTCCAGACCATCTCAGCCTTGCCTCTCTGGCTATCTCCAAACTTCTCAACCTGAGCTGTCATTCTAATATAATCATTTCTAATCCTGTCTATCCTGGTCACTCGCAGCAAAAATCTCAACATTTCAATTCCGTCCCACCTCCAGCCATCTTATCCTATTTTGTGCTCTGTTCCACTTTCATCCACTTTTACTACCTCTACTCCTTGCATCTTCACCATTTCACCTGCCTCCCTCTCATTTATGCATGTGTATTCCGTCTTGCTTCTACTGACTTTCATTCTTCTTTTCTCCAGTGCATACCTCCACCTCCTCTCACTACAGATCAGTGTCATCTGCTAAATTCCAAGGCAAAAAAATGATTAAACTGCAGTTCCTTAAGTGGCCACTTGAGACTGGTTCCCAAAGTAAGTCCCTCCCTATAGACTCCCATGCTGAAATGTAAACCTTCACTGGAGAAATATACGTTTACAGCCTGAGCTCAAAATAGTGTTGGTCTCTTGATATTTTCTCCATTCAATATAACTGGACAGGTGGGGCTTTTATACAATTCATCCACCATCCATCCGTTATCTTCTCCTTGCCCAAAGTCAGGTCTCGGTGGCGGCAGGCTACGCAGGGTATTCCAGACATCCTTCTATCTAGCAACACTTTCCAATTCCTCCTGGGGAATCCCAACACGTTCCCTGGCAAGATGAGATTTATAATCTCTCCAGCATGTTCTGTGTCCTACCCAATACAATTCACTCATTTAAATTGTATTAAGGCTTAAAGCCATGGATAATTAGTGACAGATGGTTGCTGTTTCGTCTTGCTGAGTATTAAGTTCTACTAAACACTCTAAGGAGTCAGCTACTTTTCAAGTAAATGCATTTTGTTTCAAGCCATTTTTTCACTCACCAAAACTTGCATCCCGTTTACCATCACAGTGCGTTACCACTCCACCTTGATAACCAAGTCAGGTAGCTACTGTAGTATTAGCATTAAGTCCCTAGCTCTACCTCCATGGGGCATGTGCGTCTGTACGTGAAGATTTTAGTTGTGTCAATTAGTGTTTTTAGACCACACAGTATGCATTACAGTCAATAGTGCCTCCTTAAGATGTGAACATTTGCCACAAAGCCATACCATTGCACTGGGGTTATCTCACAGGCAGACGACAGGAAAATCAGACTATGAAGAAGATTGCCAAACCCTAGCCAGAGGTGAACTATCAAACTCTAGCCTTCAAAGCGCTAATCCACAAAACAATTTGTGACATCACTTTCAGTTTGTCCCAATTTTTATACTGAGCTCTAGTTGAATCAAACATTTTCTCCTTTACTATAAAAATAAGAGGTTCGAATATCCATTTTATCAGCTCTGAGAAAAATTTCCCATAAAACTGAAATATGCCTCCTTAGTGTGGATGCACTTCTTCATATCAGTAAAGAACAGAACTTTTTTCTGTGTTTGTGCACTGTTTAGACTGGGGATTAAGTAGAGCACACCAGTCAGCCAAGCACAGACAAAATAAATTGTTTCTGACTCTTGCTGTCTCCATCACGTCCTGACTTTCTTTTGTCTTGGTCATTGTATCTTCTCTCTCCATCTCTCTCTCCTTGTCTGGTGAGCACAGATCTCACGAGGTCATTGTTTTTTCTACCATCATCTCTTCTCACAAACATACTCCAGACACACACCAGCACCAGGTGTTCCATTCATACTGTATCACACGAAAAGAAAAACGTCTGCATAGCTCTACTATGCATCTCTGTCTGAGCTTCAAATTCTACTTCAAATGCACACATACACAATACTGCCATGTTATATTCGAGAAGAGAAGAGAAGAAAAGAGAAGAGCACACATGCTGACACGCTTATCTGTGTGATGACTTCAAAGTGTGTATACAGCAAGTGAGAGAGAGCTCAAGAGAGCGAGGTCATTATCTGCAAGAAATGGATTACTCAGATTAGATTGCTGAGCACAGGGAAGAGCTGTAGCACAATGTGCTTGGCAAGCCCCCCCTCACAAACACAAACGCACACACATTCACACTAAGCTCCTGTCGACTCCTCGACACATCTGTCATACAAGCAAGTCAAAAATGGAGACATCAAAGAAGCTACAGCTCAACAGACATACAAAATACCCAAGCACACAAAGACAGAATTAAGCTGTTAAAAAAATCTTCCGAAAAAGTCCACGCCCATCTACCAGCACGTGGCCTTTGGCTAACACACATACATAGTTAGTCTCTATGTTTGTTCATAGCGTCATCTATTTAAAAAAAAAATTAAATCAGCAACAGCTGTGATCAGTCATTCAAAAATGCCATTAATCTCTACTTTCAGATTATTTTCAAAATACATTCAGAAACTATTCCTTTATTTATAATTCATGTTGCACTCATTAGTCCCCCACCCCCATCAACCCACATTCAAATAACCCATAGGAAGGTTTTAACGTTTTTGAAAAAGTATTAAAAAAGGAACAATTGAAACATTTGTATTTGAACTTCAGTTTCAGTCTCTTCCATCATTCTTGACTGGATTTGGAAAAGCACACTGCCGGAAGGTTGAAGGAACTTCCTGCAGAGCTCAGATACATGACTGCACTGAGCACACTGACCTCCATATTTCTTAAATGAAAGAAGCCTGAAAAAAAACCCAGAGCTCTTTCTTGAGTGGGCAGTGCAGTCAAACTGAGCAATCGCTGGAGAAGGGCCTTGGTAAGAGAGATGACCAATACCTTGATGGTCGCTCTGGCTGAGCTCCAGAGAGCATGTGTGGATATAGTAGAAACATCCAGAAGGACAACGATCACTGCAGCACTTCATCAATCAATCTGGGCTTTATTGTACAATGACCAGAAACAATCCTCTCCTCAGTGGAAGACATAAAAGCCTTCATGGAATTTGCATAAAAGTACCTATGACTATGAGAAACAAGAGCCTCTGGTCTGATGAAACCAACAATGAACTTCTTGACCTCAATTATGGGAAAATCTAACACTGAGTATGGCCTGCCCAATACAACCTCAACAGTGATGCATGCTGTAGGTTCGTTTTGACTAACAACCACATGAAGTGCATGAATGCTTATTGGAATATGATATTTGTCATTCTCTTTTTTAATAAGACAGTTTTCTAAACTTCTGCTTCCATCCATTTTCTTTCACTTATCTAGTTTGGAGTCATGGGGGGCTGAAACCTATCCCAGCTGTCCAGTGGATTTGAACCCAGGACCTTCTTGCTGTGAGGTGACTGTGCAAGTCGCTGCACCAATGTGCTGCCCCACCTCCAAACAAAAATAATGAGCTCAGGGAGAACAGAAACCTCTCCTGAAGGACAAGGGCAAGAACTGATCTGACTTAAAATTGTAAAAAAAAAAAAAAAAAAAAAAAAAAAAAAAAAAAAAAAAAAAAAAAAAAA
>VUQH01031969.1:29329-42048 GCA_015106775.1 Etroplus canarensis
CTGCAGGCTGGAACTTAAGGCGACAGATGGCTCTGCAGAGTACAAAAGCTTCAATTCACCACATAAGCTGCCACCAAACATTAAATGGATATACATACTGAGGTAGGATGTTTGGGAATTTTGCATGTCTGCAAATATTAGAAAATACCTCAAGATGATTATTTTAAGAATATAAAATCAGATTTTTTTTTTTTTTTTGCTGCCAGAAAAGATTCTGGTTTATATTTACAGTCCCAGCAATACTGAGGAATCACCACTGAGCAGGTTTTGGTTGCATGTAGACTAACAGCTCATGCAGAAAGCAAAAGAGCAAATGCTTATTCTGCAACTCAATCTCAAAACCATCGGTTAAGTTAGTGTTTTTTTAAAAAGGTAACTGCACTTGTAATCAGTAACCGTCAGATGAATCCAAAGGTCTTGAAATAGATATCTGGTGGCGACATCAAAACTTTGAAATATTGGCTGTTGCACCAAGAGGCTAAGTCAGCAAACTCAATGATGTGTTTCCAGAAAGTTTTATATATTCAAGCATACTGCATATTTTTTATAAAATTGGTCACAAATGAAGAAAATGAAATTATTTCTGTCAAACAATATGGATCATTTTTATCGTCATGTAAAACAGCAGCTGACAACATCTGGTGAGGGCCAGTCTGTGCAGAACACCCATACCTTTACACTACTTACCCATGCTTCATCACACTCACCCACATATGTACACATTGCTCACACCAAGTTAGATAGAGATAAGAGAATGAAAAATGTCTTATCTACTCAAGCATTCCCTTCTCTCACCTGTATACACAAAAGGAAGTTACTTCACCGTTATTCACAGTTTCATTTTAATATTCTTAAGCAGGCTATTCTGTCATATATGAGATGTATTTTCAGATGTACTATTGCTGGTTTGCTTGGACTGGAAAACTAATTCATACAAGCAGGTAACAGGAGACAAAATGGCCTCAATTTGTAGGTCATTTAAACATCAGTTAAAATAACCAGATGTAACAAGACAAACGGTTCATCCCTTTGGTCCCACATGGCTTTACACTACAATGTTGCACATTTTCAGCACATCAGGCTCCAGTGGGACTGGAAGTCCCATAGTCACTACAGAGGGAACCAAGGACATTTTTTTTTCTCCTGGATGCCACTGATGATGAAGATGAGCAGAACTGACACTTTGAGCAGTCATTTGGCTTGTCAGGTGTGTTAGTGCCACACCAGGTCACACACATTCACTGCTTAGTCAGCCAAACATCATGAAAAACATCAAAGATGGATCAAATGGAAATGGTAGTGAAATATCAGTATGTTGACTGAATATAAAAATTAGAAGATCTTATTTATCAAAGAACAAACCCAATGCAATCAGGCATTTGGACACAATTTTGGTAACCAATACATCACTAAAATCCTTTACACAAACAAAAAATGGAAAACTGCAAGTCCAAACTTCTTTTTATGTGCTGACTTGAATGTTTTCTCTATCTAATGCTGGTTATCTGGTTTTTTTTTGGACTAGTAGACCAAGGGTTAGACAGAAGAAGAGATAGAATATTGTGTTAAAGTCTTAAGCCACCCCTCATTTCTTTCCAGTTTGCTTCCGAGGAGCCAGACGATCTTGTAATTTTAAAGTAGTTCTGATCAACAGTTTGGGGCTTTCTGAAGGTCTTTCAAAGTTTTTCTTTGGACATTGGCTCTTTTTCCAATCATTTTCAGTCCTGTCCTTGTACCTAGTCAGTTTCAGAAGAATTTTTTTTGTTTGTTTAGCCACTTAACACTGACCTAGGAATCATTCAAGCATTAAAAATTTGCTTAATACAAGGGTCGAATCAGCGTTGTTTCTACATATGAAAACTAAGCAAAGAACCAATTTTAAATTGTATCTAAACCCTAGTACTGCAGGACCTCAATATATTGATGTCCCAGATAGGTTTCGCGTACTGCCAGTCGTCTATATATTGATCACTTCTGGTGTTTTCATTCACTGCCGGCCATCTAGCTGGCAGTACTAGGGTTAAAGCACTTTTTTCACGAGCTGCCTGTCACAAAAACACATAGTTTGTTCCGAATTCTTTAGTTGAATCCATGAAAATACCAAAGATAACACAGTCTGAAAGGCATAAAAATTGTATTTTTTGCACCAACAAGGTGATTTCCAAAGAACTAGAGAAAATGTGGCATATCTCGACATGGTGTGCAGTTTATCCTTCAAATATTGAGAAAACTGGAAAAGTAGAGTACAGAAGAAGTCCTAGGCCTAAAACACTATCTACAGCATATGAGCAGTATCTGAAAGTCATGTCCTTAAGAAATAAGAGAAAAATTCAGCAGAGACCTAACAGATGCATCTGATCCATCTACTGCTCGCCAAAGCCTCATCAGAAATGGTCTCAATGGAAGCATGGCTGTCAAGGAGCCATTCTTAAGCAATGGAAAAGTTTGAAGTAGGTCAAATTATACAATAACTGGACTGAAAAAAATTGATAAATAAATCAGTGGCAACAAGTTTTATGGAGCAGCCTCAACATTATTGAAGCAGTGTGGGATCATCTTGATCAAGAACAGAACAAAAGACAGCCAACATAGAAAGCTCTGGAATGTCCTTCAAGAAGCCCGGGGAACTATTCCTGAAGACTGCAACGGAAACAAGAGAAAAGCTTCCCTAAGGGAGTTCAGGCTGTGTTGAAGAGTAAATGTAGTCATACCAAATATTAACTTTATTAATTTTTCCCCCATTTTCCTAGCAATGTATATAGGTGGCTGTTTATTACACAAATACACATTCTGATAGCCTGAGGTTAGAGTAAAGGGTCAGGGTCCTCACAGATGATGATGATGATGATGACGACTGAGGTGGCTGTGGCTCAGGAGGTGGGGTGGGTTGCCTTTTAACCAGAAGGTTGGCGTTTCAATCCCCAGCTCCTCCAGTCAACAAGCTGAGGGAACCCCAAATTAGTGTGTGATAATTAAAGGCGCTAAAAGGCATAGGATAATGTGCTTTATGAATGGGTGAATGAGGCTTGTAGTGAAAAGCGCTCTGAGTGCTCGGCGCAGAGGAACGTTATATAAGAACCAGTCGTTTAAAGAAATGGGTGACTCAAGAATTTTGCACAGTACTGTATGAATACATCAGAGTGGACGCTCAGAACTTGCACTGGTCATTTCATCATATTTTGCACACTCTCTCAACTGGGCAATTAAATGGCTAATTGAAAAAAAAAAAATACACTGCACAAACAGGCACATTATCCTGTAATGAAAATAACAGCTGTGCAGCTGTGAATACACACACACACGCACACACTTTGTATAAGCGTGTGTACTTCTTAGTGTATATACGTAGGTGTGTGTAGTCAGCATGGTGGGGGTGGTGTTGCCTTGACTACCGGAGTGTGAAGGTATGGTGTCCAACAGCAATTCTGGTTATTATGGATGTAGCATACACGTACATGCGCGCGCCCACGCACACACGCGCGCGCGCGCACAGGGCGCCTCTGCGACAGCAGTGCTCGTGGGAAATTACAAACACCTGAGTCGTGACAGGGTTACGAAACGGCTTTAGACCACTGTGTAGTGTCGGTCAACCTGATTTAAAAACACACACACACACACACACACACAACATTCATCAAGCATTAAACAAGGAAGGGACAGACAGTCAGACAGCGGTCGGTTGGAAACACTCACGCTCTTCTTCCGCAGGTGCAGCCCGTGCTTGAGCAGCCCCGGCAGATCCCGGATTTTGTGTTTCAGCTGAGCTTGGTCCCTCGCGCTCCTGTTCCACCGCAAGCCCGCGAGCAAGCCGTCCTCTGCGGGCTCCGAGTCCTCCATGGTTCCCCTCCTTCTGCCTGGCTGTCCTCGAGCTGGCGCCTGCCTTCGCTCCCGGTGCCTACTCTATCCTCAAAAGGCGCACCGCCGCCGCCGCCCGCGCCCGTGCGCCATTTCCCCCCGCCTCGCGCTCCCACTCAGCGACCTGCATCTGCAGCCGAACCGCGCGCAGCTTTAACGACCTACTCAATATATTCCGCAGCACGCGACGCCGCTGCTCCACCCCAGTGGCTCGCGCGTCCTACTCTTCAGCAGGGTACTGCCAGGTTGATGAGTGTGTGTGTGCCTGCGGGAGGGGAGGGGGGTGTCACAGGTGCAAAACGCACATTGCATCACTTGCACCTCTTGTTCTCTAACAGCCTTTCGACAGTGGTCCAACAGTATTCACAGTCACTGCTGTGCTGGTGGAGCTGACATGGTTTCATAAGTTGTAAACTTAAGGGCAAATGGCAGTGTCTGGGGGAAGGGAGGAAAAAAAAAAACGAAGCAGAAGGCACTCGGCAGGGCTACGTCACCACTTTACCTGGCTCAAATTTCCATAGGTAAACAAAGAGCTGCCACAGACTGTATCTGCGTGGGTGTGTGTTTGTGGTAGCCGACATTTAGGAGCCCATTTTCCTAAGTTTTAAGCTATATTTTGGTCTAACATTGCGAGAATGCTTTGGATCCTGCTGGAGCCAATTCCAGTTTCAACCCGAGGCAGGATCGCAGGTGTGCAACATGAATCATAAGAGGGGTCTCAGCCCTCTTGCTTTGTTGTGGGTTGCTGAGGATGTCTCTCATGTGGTTTACCACTCCATAGTCATTATTAGACTATATGTTTTAAATTCTTTCTTCTTCCTGTGACAGAGGCAGTGTTTGCATAGCACACATTGTTGTTTTAATCTACAGCATGCAACAGATGCCCCATAAACAGTCATATTTATTAAAAATGCATCACCTCATTATGGAAGCATTGTATTTCCTCTTGTGAACAATCAAAAACAAAGCATCCCAAATAAAAAAAAACTTCACACAACAGGCCACAATAAGCCTAACGAATATTACAAACAAGTTTGATTCAATGAGGAAAGAGATAAATTTGTTCAGCTAAGACAATGTCTCAACCCATCAGTCCCAGCAGTAAAGCACAGTGGTAGGAGTGTTGGGGAGATTAACTTTATAGATGTCACTCATGCCTTTGGATATACTAAATTACTGATTGGTAAGTCCCCCCGAGTCTCCAGAAGTGTAGTGAAAGGGTACCGTTGTAGTATGACTGATCTAAAACAAACCACTTGAAATAGAAACATCTGATGAAAAACTTTTAAGATGTTTTAAAATGAGAGGTAGAGAAATGCAATGTATACTCCAGGCGAAGGATATAAGTCTGTCATCAGTGAGAAAAGTGAACCTAAATTATTAAAGATTTGAATCTCTGTAAAGGTCTTCTGTCTTTTGTTGCACTGAGTTCCAGCTATAGAGTTTGTACTTCTAATAGCGTAACTCTAAAGAGTTTTTAATATTCCACAGGGGTGTGTTTATTTCTATAGAATGCCCAAGAGTATGATGGAAAATGTAGTCAGCTAATATCCCCAAACCTGTATTGGTGTAAATGTTTGTCAACAAGTGTCAAGAAAAGACATCTAAAAAATTGCCAAAAACATACACTATGTGAACAAAGGTATTGGGTCACCTAGATATTACACTTTTATGAAGCTTTTATGACATTCTATCCTAAATCCATAGCATTAATATGGAATTGGTCCCACCTTTGCAGCCATAACAGCTTCTACTCATCTTTGGTCAGGGTGATTCTGATTCTGAAGGCCTTCTACAAGACAACTTGTGCCCACTCATATAGAAGAGCATTTGTGAGGCCAGATAATGAAGTTGAATGAGAGAGTCTGGCTCACTATCTCAATTGTAGTTCATCCCAAAGGTGTACGATGGGGTTGAGGGCAGGACTCTGTGTGGATCAGTCAAGTTCTTCTACACCAAACTCATACAACTATGATTTATGGAACTTGCTCTGTGCACTGGGATGGAGTCACGCTGGAACAGAAAACTGCTCCCACAAGGTTGGAAGTTTAGAATTGTATTAAATTACTTGGTGAGCTGAAGCATTAAGATTTCCCTTCACTGGACCTAAGAGGTCAGGCCAACCATATAAACAACAACCCCATAGCATTATCCCTCCTCCACCAACCTTTATATTTGGCACAGTGCAGTCAGACAGAGAACATTCTCCTAGCATTCACCAAACCCAGACTCATCCAGATAGAGAAGCATGCTGCATCACTCCACAGAACGCTGTTCCACTGCTCCACAGTCCGGAAGTGGCAGATTTACACCACTTCGTCCAATGCTTGGCAATGTAAGGCTTACATGTAGCTGGAAACCCATGCCGTAAAGTTCCTGGCACACAGTTTTTGTACTGATATTAATGCCAGAGGAGGTCTGGAACTCTGCATTTACTGAGTCAGAAAAGCATTGGCAACTTTTATACACTGTGCACCTGAGCACTCAGCAACCCCACTCTATAACATTACATCATCTACTACTTTGTAGATGAGTTTCTGGTTCCTAAATGCTTTCAATAATGCCACTTACAACTGATCAAAGAAATATCATGAGCTGACTTGCTGCAACAGTGGCATCCTATTACAGCTTGAATTTAGTGAGCACTTTAGATTGACCCATTCTTTTACAAATGTTTGTACAGGCAGACAGCATGATTGATTTTATACACCTATAATGGGACTGAATAAAACACCTGAATTGAATGACTAAGAGGTGTGGACCAGTACTTTTGTCCATATGTACCTTTTGGCTGCCCCCTTTATTCTCCACCAAGGGGTCATTGGTAATTTGGCAAAGGTTTTACACCAGATGCCCTTCCCCAACCCTCTATGGTAAGAGAGGCTTGTGTCCCAACCTGGAAGCCAACCAGGGAACTTTTATCTGCAAGGTGAACGCGCAAACCACTGCACTACAGGAGACACTACTACTTTTGTCCACATATTGTATTTATTACTTTAGTCATTCAGACATTTAGACATATTTATTATGTGTTCTTTGCTTGAGTGAGAGCAAGTAAGAGAAAACTAACAGAAAGCGCCAAAATACTGCCGCAATATGTGGCGTTCCTGTGTGCAAGAGGGGGCAGACAGTTGGGAAATAATCAGAGTTCCAACAGGCTTTATTACTAATGGACTGCAAAGTTATTTTGCTGTTAAAGCCTAACATCATTAGCTGGAGGGACACTTGTCTAATATTTTCCCTTTGAGTGACTGATTGTTATTACATAGTTTTGCCAGCAGAGAGCGCCGAATAGTTAATTGTAATCCAGCACCACCCATTGGCCCTATTCACTGTTCTTTAGAATTTGTTTGTTTCTTATTTTATTTTATTTGGTGTAACAAAACGTCAGCGAGTAGACTGATATCAAATACTGACCATCGTAACAACAATAACATCAAAAATACAGCATTAATCAATCATAAATGCAAACGTTGCATTTAGTCACTGAGCTAAGCTGAAAAATTTATACCAGGCAAACCCAGACTCTTACTAAAATCCAGATTAAAAAAACATCCAGTCTGTTCCAAGATTAAACAGGATTTTGACACACAGCCTGACCTGCTGGAACAGTATGACTTCAGTTCCACATAAAGTTGACATCCAAAATCACACATTTCCTCATTCAGTTTCTATATCACCAACCAAAATTTAAAGCATTTTATCAGCTTGAATTGTTTTCTTTTATATGAATTTACTTATTTATGTTCTTGAAAAAATTAGGCTTAGCTCTGTGGCCAGAGAATGTGAGACAAACCCTGGGGCTAGAGCTGCACAGGAGCACAGTGGTCTAAGCAAACAGGGCTGTAATATCCCATATAATGTATTGAGCTAATTTTAAAATTCACTGATGCTATAATGGGCTGTATAGCTTTTCTTATTCATAACCTAGCAGTGAAATAACATGTTTAGTCCATTTACATCATAATAAGAATATTTTTTGCCACATTCAACACATGCATAATCAGTGCAAATCAAAACTATGTGGTTTCTTTCTGGATATTCTTTGTGGCTTTGTGAGTCACAGGGAAAAAGAAGAAAATCACTATTCGTACTTCAAAAAGTGCAGACTTCTTTGGAAGTTGGTGAATGCTCAATAATTTGATTAGAAAATTCCACTGAATATGAAAGAGAATTTGAATTTTGTAGATACAAAGGGATCTGAGCCTGATACACTACATGACATAAAGCCGAGCAAAGTTCAGCTTGAGTGCTGTGACTTTAGCTGTATAACTCAAATGTCAAGGCAGCTTCTTGATAGGACTTGTAATCTGGGATAATTGGCTCCTTTCTGGGACCCAGATTAGACCAACACCGCAGCTGTTAGACGTAATGGGTCAGTGTATAATATCTGGCTACTGAATGTCATAGCCACATACAAAAACAAAACAAAAAAACTTTTTTTTATTTTGCTGGAACATTTCACCGATTCAAATGTCAAACTGTCAAACATTAAACCAAATGTTGTCCAGCTTTTCAGTGAATGCTGGACATTAAACTAAGGCAAAGATGAAGGTTTTACTTTCCATAAACTTTTCCACTCTGCATGATTATCCCCTTATTTCAAGCAATCAGACCACAACAAAGCTATTGTGACTTTATGACTGTATGGCCCTTAAAACCAAATGAGCTCAATTTGACACAACACTGCAGGTTTACCACGACTAAAAGTGATTTGTGAAGCACTATGCCTTTGATTAATCGTAATGCAGGTGTTTGACAGTGGGATTAGTTAGAGATGTCAACTGAAAATACTGAAAAATTCTACAGTACTAATGAGAACAGGCCTGTACCCTGCTAGAAATTCATGTCATATTTTGAAATACAGTGCATTTTGAAATCTACCACGTATCAGGGGTGCAGGAAGGAAAAAGCATGGAGCATTTCACTATAGTATTAAAAACTGATGACTGAGACAGCAACAATAAAGGTTTGAGTGCTCAGTTAGAGTATAAAAGTGCTATATAAGCCCCCAGTCCATTTTCCATCATGTTTCTTTGACAGTGCACCCTAACTGGTAAATGAAAAGCAAATGAATTTTGCCCACCTTCAACCAGTTAGAATAAAATGTCGCAAAAACGTGAAATAATCTTGAACTGTACATAAAATTTTAATAGACTTTATGTAAAATCAATTCAGTTTTTGTGTAAGAGTTCATCATTGGAAGTTTATTGAGAAACAAAATTTTCAAAGCCTTTAATACTTTTATCATCAAGATTAAATGTTGAATCAAGCATAGCCTTTGCTCATAAGTTAATACACTTAAACTGGGGTACAGGTTTATGTCTTTATATCAAGTTTGTACACAGACTTGATATAAAGCATAACTGCTAAATGAGAGCTCTGTGGAGAGGCTGCCATTTGTAGATAAACATACAGCCCAAAAATGCAAAGCAGTCTCGACATCCGTTAGTAAAATCCTTTTCTCCGTGGATAAAGAATGCTGATTCAGAATAAGGAATTAGAGGCCTCGTGAGTGCCACAATGATCCAAAGTGGAGAAGCAGAGCTAAACAGAATTACTGAAAACCCATCAGTTCTTTTTAGATCATTCTTCAGATAGCTGCCTTCTGAGATTTGGTGGACAATGGTGAAGTGCTGAAACTACAGTCAGCCATGAGAAGATGATATTCCTGTTGAGAGGAAGATTTTTGCCTACACTAAAACTAACAAACCCCTTTTGCAATATTATTCCTGCAACATGGCATCTTACAGTGCACATGTCACACGACACAACACTCACGACAACATGATAATCAGCACGCTTTCTTCTACAAGCGCAAATATAAAGAAGGAAATAAGGAAAACACTCTGTGCTGCTAAATCTGCTGAGGAGGCAAAAGAAGACAAGAGGACTTTGGGATTTCTTGTGGGGAGTCTGATGAAATATGCGGCTCAGCGGTCCTTGGGGACACCACCAGGACCAGTCCTTGATATATGCACATGGTCATATGTGCACACACAGCAAAATCAAATAAAAATGATTACACGGCGTTAGAAAAAACACACACAGTAGTGTATATGCTGTACTGCACAGCACACAATGATAACATGATGATGCAGTAGGGAGAGAATGGATCATAGGGGGAGGGGAAGTGAAGTAAAGAAAGACATGGGGAAAGAAAGAGGGAGAGACACAAGAAGGCCAAAGCAGGGAGAGATAGTAAACCAATCATCATAGGGCTGGAGAAACCCTTTCATCCCAACACTGTCAACCACACAAAAATACACAACTTCTATCTCTTTTTACCACCTTTCCTGCATACAAATAGAATACACACACACATTGAAAAGACAGCTCGCTTTATCACTCACTCACACACGTACTCAGAGCTCTCTTCAAGCAAATGCACTCTTGATTAAATATTGAAGAGAGCCTGTGGCGAACTGAGTGTAGATACAATTTCTGTTGTCTCTCCGTCCAGGGAAGAAGAAGAAGTCAAAGGAAGAGAAGGAAAAAGAAGAACACAGTGGCAGGAGGAAAAAAAAGCACAAAAGGAAGAGGAGGATGAAGAGGAGTAGAGACAGTGACGGATGAGAGGCCGTGAAACCAGAAAGGCTGTGATAAAAAGACAGGAAAGGAGAAGATGGAGGCTGGAGCAGAATCAGAAAGGAAAGAAAAGAAAAGAGAGGAGAAAACTGCCATGTTGAGCTAAACACTATCTGACAGACAAGGTCATGTATTCAAGAACAGAGGCAAAGCTCACACCATGAAAGAATAGGTCTGTGCACTTTCATTCTGGTTACTCCATTGACCTTTACAGCATGACAGATACAATGGAAAGTTTTAGCTCTGCTACCTAACTGGTCAGTCCAGAGTGAAAATACTGAACATGTTGGAACAGAATTAATTTGAATTCCTTCGACGCTAGAGGATTTGAGCCTGATACTCCACATGACATAAAGCCGAGTAGAGTTCAGCTTGAGTGCTGTAGCTTCGGCTGTATAACTCAGATGTCCAGGCTGCTTCTTGATAGGACTTGTAATCTGGGATAATTGGCCCCTTTCTGGGACTCAGATTATACCAACACCATGGCTGTTAGAGGTAATGGGAAAATGTATAATGTTTGGCAGCTGGATATCACAGACACATATAAAAAAGTCCTCCTTTTTTGTTTTGTACACAGGCAAATTGAAACTGAATATGAAATTGAATTCAGTTGCTCGGTAACTATGTTTGACCCTCACTAAAATTTCTTATCTCTATATATTTTGTCTTTTACTTCTCAGAAGTCAGATTCAGTTCTCTTAACTTGCTTCAATTCTTGCAACTGAAATTCAGTTCACAGAGATGCACATCTGGGTCAGTGAGGAAGAGCAATTGAACACATATTCCCACAACTCTTCTCAACCAGTCAGCACTGCCTCTGTAGTTTGGACATCAGAATAATGTGTAATTACAGTATAAGCTGGGGAGACTTTTTTTTTTGTCTTTTAGGCTCATTTCATGTTTAATATTTAAGCAGAGATGATTTAAGCCTACTTTAGGGGAAAGACATATCCTGGAAACATTTGCCAAACAGAACCTCTTAATAGTCAGGTTGTTGTTTTTAATTCATGCTGAGACATATATAACATAATTATAACATACTTAGATTTACATAAATTCAAGCTCACTACCAAAATGTATACTCCCAGGCTCATAAAGACCCTTGAGCACTTTGTGATAAATGTGAGGTTCATGCAGTATATGTGTGTAAGCAAACAATAAAACACAGAAAAGTCCTTTCCACCAGAACTCAAAGCCTCAAAGATACTGCATGATTGCCATCTAGCAGCAGCCCCTGTGAACTGCAGCTGATGTAGCAGGCTCAGCCATCATGTTGTTTATCACAAACCTTGGCTACTGGTCTAATATGGCCAGAGGAGCATGTAACAGCTGGGGGCTTTTAAGCTCATATGCTGTAATGCAAAAAAGAACATCTGGGGGTAGACAATACAGAAAATTCCAGGACTCATTTAGTGCAATCTTTTATCTCAGAGGTGCAGTAGCTTGGTGCAGGAGAAAACTGTAATATTATTTTAGTCTTATGGGAAGCATTTTTTTTTTTTAATGATTGTCCTCAATTATCCTTTTGTTACTAATCCCTAGCTTTTATGAATAAGACAAATCAAGCAACATTTCTGGTTGATTACACAGATAGTTTATGCAAACCATGCATAAATATAAATGTATTATCAAAATGAAAATGTTTTTTAAATCTTAAAATGATTTAAAAAGGACTATTTCAAATGATGAACAGACCAAGTTATTTCTTCTTCTCATGAGCTGACTTTGATGGTATTCCATGTTATTACATCTGTGATTTCTACATCTGGCCAGCCATAATTGCTTTGCCTGTATAAATAGTTAATGTCCCTTGAAACCCTGTGTCAAAATCTAGTTTGGAGAACTTCATTAGTGTAGTCTATATTGTGCCCACTGTTAATCCCGGGTTTAAAGCACTGGCCCAATTTCAGGACTAATGCTTCTCCAGCTCTCCGTCTAAAGGGTTCGGTATTCCATGTCTGATGAGTCTTACTCAGCCAGATTTCATGGAGTACATCTAAGATGGGAATAGGGGATTCGCCTAGCTCTCACTGCTTCGCCTTCAAAGAAGACTCACCCCACGTCTCCCCCTGTCTTGCCCCCGCGACCCACTACTGTCTGGCAGCCAGAGACAGGTGGGGTACGGGGCAGCTCCCCGTGGGACCTTAGTGGATAAAAAAGCTAGGAATAGGCTTTAAAGGTGAGGAAAATTCACCCTAAGGGGGCTGTTTTTGTAGGTGGACATAAAACTAGACTAACCTTTCAGAACCTTTTAGATATACTGGCACAGAACTTAG
>VUQH01031970.1:0-31817 GCA_015106775.1 Etroplus canarensis
CATGTTTATAGAGCCATGCCCCTCCCACACACAGACCACCTTTCTCTGTTCTTCACCCTCACCCTAGCTGCTGGCAGAGGAAGTGAACTGCCCATTACAGGCGCCAGGGAGCAATGTAGGGGGTTCGGTGCCTTGCTCAAGGGCACTTTGGCAAAAAGGCCTCCCTCCTTTCTTCACATGCTTCTGGTAAAAGCCAGACTCTAGAAAAGTGCATGCCCCTGCAGAAGATGTGGGACAGATTAAAAAAAAAATGCTGTCCAGCTGGACAGCCTGTTGGTGTGAGTTGTCACACCCTCCGGTACAGAAGGTGGCGCTGTGGTTTCTCCCTGGTTTGGCGGACGTCTTTAAGAGGAAGGTGACGAAGAAGCGACGGGGACGAAAACAAAGCGAAGCTCATAAATAACCTCAAAACTGTGCTGACTGAGTTTTTTTTTTTGCCTTAGGGAACTGCGTTGCGGCCAAATTCGTGTTGACTTTAGGTTTGATTCACGTCTGCCAACCAGTGAGCTCGTTCTTCTAGCGCCGGGAGTTTTTATTTAACAGCCTGTGGTGCCAAAATATTAGCGAGCCAGTGGCTATCACCAGTGAGCTGACAGGAGACAGCTAGCCTAGCTTCAGCAGGGAGTTCTGACGTAGGTTTAGTTTCCGAACCTGTTCGTGAAAGGCTAGATCCGGAGAAGGCCCGAACATGTCGGATGATTATGAATTCAGCGAGGATCCGAGCATGATGAGAATGGAGGAGGATGGGGAGGCGAACAGTGACGACCCGATGTCCGCGGCGGGGGACTGTGGCCTGATGGGGGGCGAGGCCGAGGGATCAAGGATCGACGCCAGCAAAAACGAGGAGGATGAAGGGTAGGGTGATGGGGACTCCGCTCCACTGTTCATCTATTTTAACAGACTCCAGAAAGATGCAGCAGGAGCTGCAGGGCCGGATTCTAATAATCGGGGGCCCCGGGGCATTGTTGTTACTGCTGGGCCCCTGTTGACCCCCTTTATGCAGGAGAGAAATGGAGGGTCATTCTTTTTATCAGGCCTTGACAAACCAAACCAGTGGGTAATGTATAGCTGTTTTGTCAGCCAGTCATTTGTTGATTGTTGACTAGGCGATGCAATTTCTGGAGAAATCACAGCTTGATTGTTGCTGCTGCTGCTGCTGCTGTCTGGCACCAACAATCAAGCCTAAAGGTCCTGTCACACCATGACGATTTAACGAGCTTATGCCGACTCATTCAAATTCCCTGAAAATGCTGGCATATGGAGATATATATATACAGAACATATACGTTAGCGTACTGCTGGCATTCACAACTTGAGCCCATTTATACCACTCCCCTTAAACGCACTACATACGCATTATTCGTCAGCTGTGTGTTAAACATGTTCAGTTCAACTGGATCACATCAAATACTTCTACAAACGGCTCTATGCATTGTAGGTATGTTTGATATACCGTATGTTACACACGTTAAAAACATGTTATAGGTTATTAGTACCTTTTGGGTTAGCTAGACATTATCTCCACGTATTTTGACAATTGCGTTACGTGAGTCTCCGAATGCATTAACTGCCTTCAACATATGGTCCTTGTATGGCAGTCGTCGGAGGTTTTGTGCATGCTCAAAACTTCGTGGCAACTTTGTGGCCGTACTACCTCGTAGGCCGGCGTAATTATGCATGCTCTGAACTACTAGAAAACTTCCCTAGAACGTAATTGACGTATCTGCAGTTTTTTTCCCACGCTGGCGTACGCTTGTTAAATCGTCATGGTGTGACAGGGGCTTAAAAGAGCGTTTAATTGCTAAATGGAATGGTGCTTATATAGTGCTTTTCTATTCTAACTGAGCACTCAAAGCGCTTTTTACTACAAGCCTCATTCACCCATTCATACAGCGCCTTATTCTATGCCTTAAGCACATTTTAACTGTCATGCACACATTCACACTCCGGTGGATGCATTGGGAGCAATTTGGGGTAAAGTGTCTTGCCCAAGAACGCTTCAGCATGAGAACTGGAGAAGCCAGGGATCCAAACGCCAATCTTCCTGTTGGAAGACGACCTGCTCTACCTCCTGTGCCACAGCAGCCCCTTTGGCGAAGCTAATAAAGTGGCCAGTCAGTTGCAGCCATGTGATTGGCAGATCAGATATTTGCATGAATGTGCAGCTGTGTAGTGGAGGGCGTCAGGAAAAGTTGTGCTTTGATCTGCAACCAAAGCGTCATTTTCTTCAGTAACACAAAAACCGTAAAGCATGCGCTCAGTAAAAGTAGTCAGTAGTCATTGCACCACTGAGCCGGCCGATTTGGTGCACTAACCGAGTCTCCAAAGGTGAGGGAGGAGCGATGCGCTAAGGAAGAAGAATACATTTTTAGCCGAGCAGACCAAGGATCAACTAGATATTTGACTAAAGTCTGTTGGCAATTACAGTGAGTATAGAAAGTCTACACAACCCTGTTAAAACACCAGTTTGTTCTGATGCAAAAAACTGACGTGACCTATAACCTGTACAGTTCAATTGAAAAAGAAGCAAATCTTTTAAGGGGAAAATATAAAAAATACAAACTGTACAATAAGCTGGTTGCGTAAGTGTGCACGCCCTAAAACTAATACCTTGTTGAAGTACCTTTTTGCTTTAATTATGGCATTCAGTCTTTTTGGGTAGGTCACCCCACAGATTTTCAGTTGGATATAGGTATGGATTCTGGCTGGGTCATTACAAAAGTTTCATTTTCTTCTGGTGAAGCCATTCTTTGGTTGATTTGGATGTATGCTTGTGGTCGTTGTGGTGCTGATATGTGAAATTCCTCTTCAGTTTAAGCTTTCTAGCAGACATCTGAAGGTTTGGGGTTAAAAATGACTGGCATTTGGAAGCCTTAAACTTTATTTAAGCCCCAGTTCCAGTTGGAAAAAAAAACCCAAAACATAATGCTGCCACCACCATGCTTGATCTGGTGATGAATAGTGTTGTTTTTGGACCAAACATACCTTTTGGTCGTCACTGTGCTTCCATATTTTCTACACCTCTTGATGACTGTCTTCACTGTGTTCCATGGCTTATGTAATGCTGTGGGAATGCATTGTCCCTTCTCTTGACTGATACCTTTGAACAATAAGATCACTTTGATGCTTTGTCAGCTCTCTGTGAACCATGGCTTTTGTGTAGGATGCAACTACAACTGTCAGGAAAATCCTACAGGGCAACTGAACTTTATTTGGGGTTAATCAGAGTCACTTTATTTGATGGCAGGTGTGTACCCAAAAAGACTGAATGCCGTAATTAAAGCAAAAGGAGCTTCAAAAGTATTAGTTTTAGGGTGTGCACACTTATGCAACCAGCTTATTGTACATTTTTTAGGTTTTATATTTTTCCCCCAACACATTGGTTTTTTAAAAATTAAATTGTACAGGTTATAGGTCACATTAAACGTGGAAAAGTCTGGAAATGATTTATCGTGATTTGATTTTATTTTTTTTTTAACATCAGAAAAACCTGGTGTATTATCTGGGATGTGTTCACTTTCTGTATCCACTCTATATTGTCTACAGCCAAATTGCTATTTCACACATTGTTATCATCTCAGAAAAATCATCTAAGATGACAGATGACTTATTAAAACCAGTTATATTGACAGATTATTTGCAGCGAACTGAGGGTTTGGGGGCCTCTGATCAGTTGGCTGCTTTGCCCAGTTCCTAAAAATGTTGTTCTTGGAAAGTGTTTCCCTCACACACCTGCTGCTTATCTTTATTTTTATTTGGTCAACAGGAAGATGTTTGTCGGTGGCCTCAGCTGGGACACGACTAAGAAGGACCTGAAAGATTACTTTTCAAAGTTTGGGGAGGTCGTAGATTGCACGTTAAAGCTGGACCCGATGACCGGGCGTTCAAGGGGCTTTGGCTTTGTGCTCTTCAAAGAACCTGAAAGTGTTGACAAGGTGTGTTCCTGTTCCCATGTGTACCGCATGCATTATTGCACTACGTCAGTGTAGTGTGAACAAAGTGTTTTGTAACAGTGCTGACAGTTACATTTACAGTACTGTGCAAAAGTCTCGAGCCACCACTCATTTCTTTGTTTTCCTTCCGGGGCACCAGACTTTCGTGTAGTTTTGAAAGTGGTCTTGAGCAATATTTCTCAAGGCCTTCTGAAGGGCTTTCAAAATGTTTCTTTGGAAATTGCCTGCTTCTTTCACTCATTTTCAGTCCTGTCCTTAAACCTGACTATTGTCAGAGGAAGGTTTTTGTTTGTTGAGCCGCTTAACGCTGACCTATGAATCATCTACAGCGGATGAACGGCATCTGAACGTCATGTCCTTAAGAAATAGAAAAAAAAACAAAGGTCTGATACAGGACCTGAAAGTCACATCTGGCCTTTCAGTTGATCCTTCTACTGTTCACTTAAGCCTCAGTGGAAAGGTGACTGTCAAGTATGGGAAACGGGTAGAAAAGGCAGAGGTATGGTAAATTACACAAGAACTGGATTAAAAATCAGTGGCAAGAGGTCTTATGGAGTGAAGAATCCAAATATTAAATTTTTGGTTCAAATCATCGTCAACATTTTTACGGAGGAGGTCAGGAGAGAGGTACAACAGTGAGTGTCTGCAGCCATCTGTAAAACACGGTGGAGGCTCTGTCATGCTTTGGGGCTGCATTCATAATTGATGGAATTATGAACACAGAAAGGATCCGCCAGCGCGTGATCCACTACGCAATACCATCTGGAAAGCATCTGATTGGCAACAGCTTCATTGTTCAGCATGACTATGATCCCAAACACATTTCCAGGGCAGTAAAAGCCAAGCTGGATAGAAAAACACACAGTGGAACACTGTCGGTCATGGATTGACCTCCTCAGAGCCCAGACCTTAACATTATTTAAGCAGCGTGAGATCAACTTGACAGAGAAGAGAAGAAAAGGCAGCAAACATCCAAAGAAGAGCTTTGGTGTGTCCTTCAAGAAGCCCGGAGAACTATTCCTGAAGACTTCGAAAAGAAGTGACAGGAAGGCTTGGCTAAGAGAGTTCAGGCTGTGTTAAAGAGTAAAAGTGCTCATACCAAGTATTGACTTTCAAGGTGGTTAGAATTGTCCAAACTCTGTTTTGCCTTATGTACTGCATGTCCATTCATGTTTGTACACTTCATTAAATTGTTTCTCGTATTTACCAATTTCCAGGCAAGATATAAAGAAATGAGGGGTGGTTTGAGACTTTTGCAGAGTACTGTAGTTTTACAAAGATTGTAACACATTGCAAAACAGTGCAGCGCATTCTTAGATACAGGTGTGTGACTTGTGATTTCATGCAGTCATGTAATTTAGCACAGTTTTTTCATCGCAGTCGTTCTGATTTTAAAGGTCGAAACACCTGTAGTTATGCGGCTGCTGCTGCTGCTTCTTCTTTCGGCTGTTCCCGTTAGGGGTCGCCACGGCGGATCATCTGCCTCCATCTCACCCTGTCCCTTGCATCCTCTTCCCTCACACCAACCCTCTGCATGTCCGCCTGGCAGCTCCATCCTCAACATCCTTTGTCCAATATATCCACTATCCCTCCTCTGCACATGTCCAAACCATCTCAATCCTTGCCTATGGCTTTTTCTCCAAACCACTCAACCTGAGTTGTCCCTCCGATGAACTAATTTCTAATCCTGTCCATCCTGGTCACTCCCAGTGAAAATCTCAGCATCTTCCTCCAAGACTGGTCTAGAGCAGGCAAAAACGAGAAAAAGGAACTTGTTGTCTCTGAGATTACCAGAATAAAGCAGGAGGGATAGAGTGCAGGCTGTGGGACAGGGGCAGCAGAGGTGCTGGACAATATGGGAGGGCATCACAAGTCCAGTTTTTAACATGGCAAATATCTGGAAACTGCCACAGGCTCAAATCAGCTTTCTCATTGGGGTAACCTATGACGCCCTACCCTCCACCAGTGGCTTGGTGCAGAGCAAGTCTGCAACCTCTATGGGACTGCCAATGTCTCTCTTCAACACATCCTGTAAAGCTTTAAGACTGCACTAACACAGGGTCAGTTTAGATGGAGACACGACCAAGTGCTTAGGAAGCCATTGGAATTTGTGGACAGAAGGTGGTTAGAGGCAAACAAGGGTAGCCCAGAAGGAAGCCATCAAAAGATTCCCTTTATCAGGCAGGGAGAGCCCCCCCCTCCCCCAACACCTACTGAGAGAGCAGAAGCGCTAGAGCTTCTTACATCATGGCTGGACTGGAAGCTGGAGATGGACCTGGCTTGACATGGTCCTGTGGTCAAGGGCTGGGCAGAGCACAATCTTGGTTAAACTCAGTCACATGGGAGGAAAGTGCTTAAATACACTAAGCTGGTGGCTGAGTACAGAGAAGGTGGATAGAAAGTGCAGCTCGCAGGTTCGAGACACCTGGAGTAAGGAAGGGTTTCCGTGTACCTGCCTTCGTGGTGCTACAAACCAACTCTAAAGTCGCCGCTTAAAAATCTGACTTGAACAAATCTGTCTCGCACTCCAGATTTCAGCGGTCCCGTGACAGCAAAAACAACAACAAAAGAAAAAAATTGCGATCGCTTATTGGTCGATTATAAAATCACTCAACGTTAATTCGCAGTCTGATTGGCTACTGACGCAACACGTCCCCGCCCCCTCTTAGAAAAGCTGTCACACAAGGCACTTCCTGGTGTGATTGGTCTGGTAATGCAGCGCAGCATTAAAGATGGCTTGTTATCAACCAACACTTGGTTCATTTAGGAACATTACTGAGAAATAATAAGGAGGCAGTTGGCGAGAAGAAAAAGGCGAGAGCCGGTGGTAGCTGTTGCGGGCAGTGTTAGCACTCTCGCCGCGCTACGCACCTCTCGCTCTCTCCGTTCACTTGTCCCTGCTGTGCTATAGCTAGTTAGCTCACATAGTAAATATTAGCCAGGCAACAATCTCGCTTATTGTAGAGTGCTAAAATGGCCACCATGGAGAAACTGATGAAGGCCTTTGAGTCTCTGAAATCATTCCAGCAGCAGCAGGGACCACCGACCGCCGAGGAGCTCGTTCAGAGGCAGTAAGTGGGTTTTTGTCCAGCGGTGACAGAATCGGAGGCTAAGCGCCGTTAGGCTAGAGCCCTAGCTTATCTCGCTAGCAGCGCTGATGACTCTGAGGTAGTTAGCCACTGTTTAACAGATCAGGCCAACGGGTAAACTAGTAACGAGTCCAAGGTGTGATTTGAACCCCTCGATCACTTCAGATCCACTTGTTGCCCAGGTTTTTGGTCGCTCCTTGGCGATGCTTGTTGCCGTAATCTGATTGTTTGCTAGCCTGCTTTCAGGATCAGAACAGCTGAATGATTGACAACGTAGGTGTAAAATAGTCAGGAGGACCACTTTAAAGGGCGTTAATTTTTGTAGTTACTAATACAGGATGGTTACTGTTTTAACAATGTTTAAACTGCTTTTGCATATTAGGTGGGACTCACCAGAGAGCACGTATGTACGTCGATCAGGCATAACATTATGACCACCTGCCTAATATCGTGTTGGTCCCTTTTTTGCTGCCGAAACAGCCCTGACGCATCGTAGCATGGACTTCACCGGGTCACCTCCGTTCCTTCCTTGTACCACTTTTGATAGATACTGACCACTGCAGACCAGGAACATCCCATCCCACAAGAGCTGCAGTTTTGGAGATGCTCTGACCCAGTGGTCTAGCCATCACGATTTGACCCTTCTCAAACTGGCTCACATCCTTAGGATTACCTGGTATTCCTGCTAACACATCGACTTGGAGGACAAATGATTCACTCGTTGACTAATATATCCCACCCACTAACAGGTGCCATGATGAAGAGATATTCAGTGTTATTCACTTCACCTGTCAGTGGTCATAATATTACGCCTAATTAGGGACAATACATATTAACATTGCTGCATTTAAACAGAATGTAATTAATGTACATAGGACCTCTAGCCACGGCTAATTTGCAGACCTTGCCCCTGGTTAGGATTTTCGGAAAACCTGCCTGTTCAGTCATTAAAAACAACCAATAGAACAAATAAACAAACAAGAAAACTACAGTGACTGAAACAAAAAAAGCAAAACAAAAGTCCCACTTTTTACAAGTCCATTATAATCATGATATTTAACTCATGGTACGATTCTAAACATTTTGCAATATGCAGAGTATCTCCAGCTGTTCCCTTGTATTTTCCCCAAGGGGTCGCCACAGCAGATTAATCCACATTGATAATTTTGGTGGAGGGCACTGGATGCCCTTCCCGATGTAACCCTCTGTGGTGAGAGGAGCTTGAGTCCCCACCTGGAATTGAACCAGGGACCGTTTGGTTGTAAGGCACTACACTACGGGAACACCTTTTGATAAAGTATACAGCAACATATTGCGATTTGCCACATTTTTTCAACTGCAAATTATGTCCCCAAAGGTAATATTTGTCAGTGTGTTTTTTCTAATGAGATATAGTTTTCTTACAGTCTTGTCCAACTTAACTGAATGCAAGCATGTATGGTATACATTACCATTACATATATTTTGAAAAGTGTGGCTTGTACCACAAAAGTTATGCAGCCCCTTCAGTAACTGAAGAATTTGAAAATGTACATAGACTGTGTAGGTGGATTAAAAAAAAAGATGTTATTATTCCACTACTAAAATGTTTAGTTTGTATTTGCAAATTTTATAATAGGATATTGATATTTGGAATGCCTGTGTCAGTACAATTTTGCCAGGCAAAATACTGCGATACGATACAGTATCAATTTTCCCTTTTCTGCCATCATTATTGCATATGGCTGGGGTCATTAACATGGAGGCTTCCTGGACTGACGATAGTTGTATGACAGCTTTAGTCTGTAGGTTTATACACCCAGGTTTGAATTCATTCATACAAGAGTTATTATAGTTTTCTACTTTTTACTTTTTTTACTTTTTATTTTGTTTTGAGTTTTAGCCTTCTATTCAGTTTAGTTTGTTTGTATGTTTCCACTGTGGGTTTTCTCGTTTCAGTTTAGTTTTTTTTTAAACACTTTATTTATTTCACATATACAACTAAGAAAGAATACACAACAAAACAACTACATCAACGCATGTCTCTAGTTTGTTCTTGTGACATCAGTACTTCAGTCCTCACTCTCTTTGGCACTTAAACATGCTCTGTTTCTTCCACTTCTCTTGACATTGTTCCTCCTGAATTCTTAGCTCATGAGCAGGCCCACAAGGAATCTGCACCCTGCAGATTCTCCACAGTTTGAAGAGTAATTCAGCAAGCAAAAAACACTTAGCAGAATTCCGCATATTTTCCCCCTGGATCACTGCAGAAACCTGCAGATTTCATTTCGGCTTGCTTATGAGTCAACTGCTCCATGACAGATATTTTCTTCATTATTTTATACCATTCTTCTTGTGTTGGAGTGTCCGATTTGTACCACCTCTTAGTTATCGCCTTTTTACAACAAAATTTTGAACAAATACCTCTCTTCTCTTGACACAATATTTCGTTTCAGTTTTTATTGTTTGAAATATTTTTGCTTTTGTTTAGTTTTTATTAGTTTCAATTTTAGTTTTCTAAATTATTCTAATATGGATTATGTCTGTCAGGGGAAGATGTAAGATGTTCAGATTAGAAATCTTAATCATACAGACATCCTGGATGTCAATAAACAGATGCACCAAATCTTTATCAGACAGATTGTCTTCCAAAATTTTAAATTTCAGTTCACTAAAATGGTTTTTCTCACATAGTTTTAGTTTAATTTTAGTTACTTATAATAACCTTGATTCATGTACCATTAAATGATGAAATGGCTCCATAACAATTACATTTTTAAGATGTGGTACTGACTTATGTTCATTATTTTAATCACTGTGCTATTTGGCTCTAAGGAAGAATTCATCAACTTGTTACATTTTTCATTCGCTTCCTCTCTTATCTTCCACAGAAAAAAGGAGCAAGCTGCCACAAAGAAGGACAGGGTGACCCACTGTCTGACAATATGTGAAAATATTGTGGCTCAGTCCCTGAGGTATTTCCTTTTATTTGAATTAAAACTTGTGTGTTATGAGGCAAATTTTTCTTCCAATCTTTCAGGACCTCCCATCACTTTCATTTGCAAGGATTTAGCAAATAAAATGTAGGATAACATGTAATATACTGAATGCAAGAGCAATGCAACCTTTTAATGTTTCTTGTTTATGTCAGACAGGAAAGGAAGGAAAAGGTAGGGTGCATGTCTGTCAGACATTTTAACTTCTAGCAGGAAAAGCACACATCATATTATAAGCTGGGTCTAATAAAATATTTGTCTCAATCTGCGTCAGACTCCATAATAACAACCTGTTGCATTTCAGATTGTGAGGGTGAAACAACCTTTTCTTCCTTGAACTTTATTCAAGAACACTATTATGACATATGGTCTTTTTAGTTTGTTGTTTGATGTAGACCATAGCAGCACTTACAATGTGGAAAAGTGGTCCTAATTTTCCATAAAATTTTGCCACCTGCAGTCTTTGATGACTTAATTTTACCATTTGTGCCTATGGGTCATATTGCTATTACATGATGTGACAGTTGCCCAAAAGTGCCAAAATATCTCATACATTGGTACAAGCATCTTGCACTGGTGACATCATATGCAACCAGAGCTTCTGTAATAGTGACTTTACACCTTGTCTTAACCACCTGACTTTGGTTTGCGATTTACACGAACAGCACCAGTTTTTTGTGATTCACGGTACATATAAAAAGCTTGGACCAGGTCTCTTAGTTATTGAATTCAGGTCTTTCATTCAGTCCCGCTGCCACAGATATATGAAATGAAGCCACCTAGCCAGGTTATCTCCCTTTAAAATTTGTGAAAGAATAGACCTTTCTAGTGCTCACTGGATTCAAGTGAAGTATTGTAATAGGATGCCACCTCTGCAACAAGTTAGTTACTGAAATTTCTTGCCTCCTAGATACTCCACCATCAACTGTAAGTGGTGTTATTGCAAAGTGGATGTATTTAGGGACCACAGCAACTCAGCTATGACTTGGCAGACCACTTAAACTTAAGGGTTGCAGATTGCTGAGGTGCATAGTGCTTAAAAGTTGCCAAACGTTGCTGACTCTCACTGCAGAGCTTCAGACTTCTCCTGGCATTAACATCAGCACAAAAACTGTTCACCTAAATGTTCATGGCTTGGCTTTCCATGGCTGAACAGCTGCATGCAAATCTTACATTGCTAAGTATCAAATGGAGTTGCATAAAGCACATTGCCACTGGACTCTAGAACAGTGGAAACATATTCTGTGGAGTGTTGAATCATGCTACTCTGATTGGTATGGTCTGATAGACAAGCCTAAGTTTGGCGAATGCTAGGAGATCGTTACCTGGCTGACTGCATTGGGCCGGCTGTAAAATTTTTGAATTCTCCTGGGCCTCTTAGTTCCATTGAAGAAAAATCTTAAATTTTCATCTTACCAAGACATTTTGACAATTTTGTGGGAACAGTTTGGGCTAGTCCCTTTACTTTTCTAGCATGAATGTGCCCCTGTGCACAAATCAAGGTCCATAAAGGCACGTTTGGGTGAGTTTGATGTGGAAGAACTTAGCTGATTCACACAGAATCCTGAGCTCAACCCCATGGGATATCTTTGGGATGAACTAGAATGGAGATTGCAAGCCAGGGCGTCTTGTCCTACATCAGTGTTTGACTTCACAAATAACCTCCTGGATGAATTGGCAAAAGTTCCCACAGTCACACTCCAAAATCTTGTGGAAAACCTTACCAGAAGTGTGGAAGGTGTTACTTCATGTTGTTGACTATGGATTTAGAATGGGATGTCACAAAAGCTCCTTTTCGGTGGCCTGGTTCTTTTGTTAGTATTGTGCATTTGACATCACTTTTGTACAATGGGAGGAAGTCATAACATTTCCATATCTTTTTCTGTTGGCCATTTTTTATATCCAGTTTTGTGCAACTGTACTTTTCCTATTGTGACATTTGACAAATGTCCTTTGTGAAAAAGGACTTATTGCACCTTAGTAGCCATTTTGGTGTTCATTTAAAGGTCAACAGTTTCAGAAAAAGGCTGTCCACAAGTTTAATAGGTTTCTGTGTTGCCTGACATTTCTTCTCTCTGGTCCTTGGAACAGAACGTCTCCAGAGTTTCAGAAGCTACTTGGCATTGCCATGGAGATGTTCCTGCTCTGCAGTGATGACAGCGAATCAGATGTTCGGATGGTAGCCGATGAGTGCCTGAACAAAATCATCAAAGTGAGAAGGGTCCTGCTAGACTCGTTTAATTTTCATATTTCAAAATAAGATAATAATAATAATCATTCGTATTTTATACTTTCAGGCACTGATGGACTCCAACTTGCCTAGACTGCAGCTGGAATTGTACAAAGAAATTAAAAAGGTAATGACGAATGGGATTGTTTAGTGAGCATTTTTTATAAAACTTTATTCTCAGATTAATGACCATTGTTGGGTGTAAAAGCCGAGTTGATTTGCGTTTCTTTAATGATTGTGTAATGATGGTTGACATAGTGATATGAGTTCTTGTGGTGATGCTCTGCGTTCTTTTGCCCTAATAGAACGGTGCCTCTCGGAGTCTAAGGGCAGCTTTGTGGAGGTTTGCTGAACTTGCCCACCTCATCAGACCACAGAAATGCAGGTATACGCAGGAACACCAGAAACTGTCTTCTTACTTTAGTGAATTAATTATATTTCTACACTGTTTGACAAGATTGCATCATTTTAAATAGTCTAAACTATTTTTTAAATCCTTATTATTCTTAATATGTGTTGTGTGCTGTCTCCCTCTTTCTGTTGTGTTTCAGACCATATCTGGTCAACCTGTTGCCATGCCTCACCAGAATCACCAAGCGGCAGGAAGAGACTGTGCAGGAGACACTGGCTGCTGCAATACCCAAGATCATGGCAGCGTTGGGACACTTTGCCAACGATGGCGAAATTAAGGTGTCCCCCCCATTGATTTTTGTGTGAAAACAGGAAAAGAAATGTAGTGTAGCGGATGCTTTATTCATCATAGTCTCCCTATTTTTGCTTTAGGTGCTGCTAAAGTCATTTGTGGCAAATCTGAAGTCAAGCTCCCCGACCATTAGGCGGACAGCAGCCAGTTGTGCTGTCAGTATTTGCCAGCACTCCAGACGCACCAGCTACTTCTATACCTGGCTTCTTAATGTGCTTCTGGGTAGGTCATACACAGACTGTGGACATGCGTCTTCCCTACTTTTCTACCCTTTACCTTCAAATTTTAGCTCATTTCAGTTAACACTTGTGCGTTAATTTGGTGTTGAATTATTGTACACAGGCAGTCAAATAGGACAAGGAAACATGCATCCTGTACTTCTATCATGTCCCAGGTCTGCTGGTTCCAGTGGATGACGAACACCCCAGCCACCTAATTCTGGGGGTGCTGTTAACCCTGCGTTATCTGATGCCTCTGCTGCAGCAGCATGTCAACTCCACCAGTCTCAAAGGAAGCTTTGGCGTTATGAGAAAAGAAGCTGACGTCCAGCCAACACCTGAACAGCTGCTGCAGGTGAGACTGAATGAGTGTGTATCAGAAAGTGAGCTTGCACATGTGCCTGCATTTGTGTGATTGGTTGTACAATAATTCTGTGTCTCTTACTTATTTTTTTATTTTAATAAAGGTGTATGAGCTGACCCTACACTACACACAGCACTGGGATCACAATGTGGTTACAGCTGCTTTGGAGTTGCTGCAGCAGGTTTTCAGGACTCCTCCACCAGAGCTTCTACACATGCTCATCACTGCTGGCAGCATTTCACATGCCACTGTTTTTCGTCAGGACACTGAGAATCGTGCACGATCTGGCAGCATCCTTGAGCTCATTGGTAATTGCATTAATCAGCTGTGTACATATCTTCATTATGCCTGGTTTCCATGTAGATATGAACCCTGAAGTGCTTCCATAGTTACCTGGTACTTGGGACACCATTGTATCTGCTTCAGTTAGTTTATTCATTCACAAATGCTGACCTTGGCAAGGAACCGCTTGGACAAACTCTGTTGGTGCTCTGCTCTAGTTTCTGCTTTTGTCTGTTTGTGGCCTTTTTCTTTGCAGTCTAACTCATTTCCTGACATCTTTAAATAATGTTTTCTGTTTCCTACATTCTTTTCTGAGCCTTTACTGCTTTCCCACTCCTCACCTTCTGTTTCTGCTTCCTGTTTTCTTGCCATTTGCAGCGGGGGGAGGGTCTTCCTGCAGTCCACTCCTTCTCAGGAAACAGAGAGGTGACTAGCCTGTTTATCTCCTCTGCTCACCTCTACCCTCTTTCAGATGTGCCATTCAGGGCTTGGACAATTTTACCTTTAACTGAGGCACTTAAGGCAGTGGACTTCTATCAAATTAGATGTCATTAACGTTTCATATGTAAAGTATATCCTCAAACTCAATTAAAAGTAAATTGCCTCACCAAGGTTTTAGTGTCTTTCCCTCTCTTAAGTTGGCTTTAATCTTAATGTCTCTTATTGACCATAAAACTTTTATTTCCAGGTAAAATGCTTTCTGGGGAGGAAGATGGGTTGGAAGATGACCCTGAGAGGACTGAAGTCACTACTGGTGCTTTCGCAGGTGAGACGCACGCACCAGGAGGCAAGTGTAAAGTTAATGGCAACTGTGACCATCTTCCTGATTTCAGTGTATTTACATGGAATAAAAGTATAACCTTTGTGTGTTTGTTGATTTCAGCATCAGTTGTTGGTGCAGATGGTTCCTCTGCTGCCCAGGTGGATATCATCACTGAGCAACCTCGCTCCTCCCAGCATGCTCTGCAGCCTGGAGACTCTGTGGACCTCAGTGCCTCCTCAGAGCAGGGTGGTGGTGGCGGCGGGACATCTGCATCAGGCACTCCTGAGTCGCCCAATGACAATGAGGAAGAAATGCTGAGTCGGAGCTCCAGCGGCGGAGCCAATGTCACCCCTGAGACAGCTGACTACACAACCCCGGAGAACGCCACTCCAGAGGGAGGGCCTCTAGGAGAAGGTGGCACAGTGCTAGGCACTAATGATCGCTCACTTCCACCCAGTGACTCCTCCCAAACCACCACAGAAGGACCAGACTCTGCTGTCACCCCTTCAGACGTTGCAGAGCTGGTAAGTGTGAGTGGGTAGGCATGTACATAGTTAATTTTGTTTGAGACTACAGTTTACACATACAGCATTTCTGTCTCTATGTTTGTGTGGAATACTGAGGAAAGTGTGATTCCCTAGACAATGACAGATTTAATTACCATGCAGTATATTAATTAACCCTGAACCCTAATGTCCCTATTGGCGTTATTCTTTGTTTAAGAATGATGCTACACTTTATAGAATTAGGATTTGTAGAATGGACCAGTTTTTTCCTTCAGCGTTAAAGAGACATATCAATGGTTTTGTATATTGTAACCCTTTACATGAAAATTGCACAACATAATGGGTCATGCTAGATCCCTGCCCTGCTCCTCCCCGAGCCTACGTCTTCTGGAGGTTGCTTCTTTTTAACTGGGAGTTATTCATCTCCATCCTGTTAAACTCTTCATTTGGGATCATCCAAGCATTGGGGATTCTCTCTGTAGGGTCTTTGCAAGAAGCTCCATGAGATGACCATGTTATGAACTGGTGTTGCAGTACTGTGCAAGTTTTGTGCCACCTCTCAGCTCTTTACATTTTGCTTCCAAGAAGCCACACTTTGCTGTAATTTTTTTAAAGTGGTCTTGAGCCTTTCTCAAGGCTTGCTGAAGATCTTTCAAATTTTTTCTTTGGACATTGGCTGCTTTTTCACCCTTTTTCAGTCCAGTCCTTTTTACCTGACCTTTTTCAGAGGAATATTTTTATTTGTCAAGCTACTCAACACTGACCTTTGAATCATTCAAGCATGAAAAATGCACCTAACACAAAGGATAAACCAATGTTTTCACCACATAACATACAATTTAGCAAAGAACCAATTTTAAATTGTATGTTTAGTCACTTTGTTACTAGCAGCTTGTCGCTAAAAAAGCTTAATGGAATTGTACAAGCATTTTTTTTTTTTGCCTTATGTACTGCATTTCTGTTGATGTGTGCATGTTTCAATAAATCGTTGCATCTATTTCCCATTTTCCTAGCAAAATATAAAGAAATGAGGGTTGGCTCAAGACTTTTGCAAAGTGTTATATAATTTAATTTAAAGTTAATTTGCTGTAAAACATTTTACAAATCAAGTATAATTCTTTCAGCTACACTAACGACAGCAGTTAGACTCAGTTCATACAATTTGAAATGGAAGTAAGAGCAGTTATATCAGAACTTAAAATGTAGACAGTGCTTCATTTAAAGAAGCAAAATTCCAGTCTTTTTTATGAGTCACATATTCTCATATTCTCTTGCCAGCCTCTTAGAAGCAGTTGAGCTAGTTTTCTATGACAGTACTTGGCGTACTGTCTATTTGTGCTCCGAATCATGACCCAGTAATTTTGGATATTGGGATGTGAATTAAGCCTGTGGTATGTTTTTTCCTGTAAGGATTTTGGAGGATGCTGTTTTTCCACTCTTCAAAAAATAATTTCCTACTTTCTTCTTCAAGGCTGAGGGCCTTTTTGCCCACAACCCGCATAAAAATGCTTCCATTCTAATAATTCTACCTCTACGGTCTTGCCCCCTTTCCTTTATCCTTCGCCCCAGTCGCGCACTTCATTGCCACGGGTGATTGAGCCAACACCACCCTCGCCATCTTCCACTGAGGGTCCCGATGCCACAGACAGCGACTCCTCTATCTACACTGCTTCCTCTTCATCGTCCTCATTCTCTTTCTCCTCCTCTTCCTCCTTCTATGCCACCTCCACCTCCTCCTCTAGCACTAGTGACAAGGTCAGCTGATTGGACACTGTGAACAAATGGGATGGGCTTGCTTGTCTTGATACGTTTGGCTTCCTTCATTGTTTCTCCTTTGGTTGGCTTGTTCGTCTTAGGGTTTTCCTAGCTTGTTGCCTCTTTTCCCCTCATGTTGTCACTGAGAGAAGATTATACCCCCTTTGTTTTCCTTTCTCTTGTTTCGACGTTTTCTCTTCCAAATCAGATGCTTCTGCAAAACTTGTAAAAGCAAGCAACCCAGAAATCCCATGTGACTGGCTTGGAGTGAAGTTCAGAAATTTGAGGCATGAAGGCCAGCTGTTCCATATATTTGTTTTTCTTCAGATTTGGCTCTCTCTACCATTTTGGGGAGGCTGTGATGGGCTTTTGTTCCAGCAGAAGCCAAAGTTGGAGAATAAGAGGATATAGACATACTTCTCTTTCTAGCTCTCTTTTTAAAATCTATTTAATTGGTTTACCTTGCTAGGATGATGTCTTGGTCCGAAACTAGTTGACTGTCAAAGGTCATGCAGGTGCTTGAAGAAGTTTAACTTTATAAAAATAATCTAGGAGGAATCATTTTAGAGTCACTTTGGAGCAAAAGCTTGGTCTTCCTGGACTTTTTGTAGTCTGTGCTTTTTCCTGTATGCGGTTGATTTGCTGTAAACTGTGTTAACCCCAGCATGATTCAGTAGACCTTTTAAATAGAGGAATGTTTGTTTGTTTAGTTTGCAGTTTTAGTCATTTGTTATGTCTCTGTCCTCAATCCAGCAAATCTAACTCAATGAGTCTAAATTATTTTGGCATTGTTTGCATGTGGTTAAATTTCCAACACGGACAAAATGCCACTTCGATTTATTTGTAAAATTAAGCTCGGTTACCTTCTGAAGGTGTGTGTGGGGGTGTGTGTGTGTGTGTGTGTGTGTGTGTGTGTGTGTATAAGGTGCTGGATGGCAGTGAGAGTCAGTACTCTGGGATGCAGATTGGGACACTACAAGATGAAGAAGATGAAGGAACAGTACCTTCCTCCCAAGAACAACCCCCTGAACCATTCCTGCAGTCAGCACTTGGTATGTTTGTGTACACAGCTACACACATATACACACAGGCAAGCTCTGCTTATTGATACAAGGCTTTGATAATTGTTATTTTTATCTTTGCTGTATGCAGCTCTTAGCAAGCCTCATCTCTTTGAAGGCCGAGGTCACAATCGGCAGGGTTCAGACAGCAGCGTGGACCGCTTCATACCAAAGGATGAACCTGCGGAACCTGAGCCCGATAATAAGGTAAAGTGACCTAAAAATCTCCGTGATTGCGCTTGCGGTGTAAGTCAGAGATTAAATGTTATGTTAACTGTCTGCTTGTCTTCCAGCCATCACGTATAAAAGGTCCCATTGGACACTATACAGACCAGGGGGTGGAGCCTCTAGTGCACTGTGTACGGCTTCTTGCTGCTTCGTTCTTGCTAACAGGACAAAAAAATGGTGAGTGGCTATCGAAAGTTCTTGATATACCAATTATGTATTTGAAATTTTTTTTAAGATTTTAAAACAAAAATTTATCACATTTATCTGGGACACTCTACCTCTGCACCAAGGCCGCCCCGTGGTGCAGAGGTAGAGCGGTTGACTTCTGATTGGTTGATTGCAGGTTCGATTCCCACTCTGCTGGCCCATGTGTCGATGTGTCCTTGGGCAAGACACTTAACCCCATGTTGCTCCCGATGGCTTGGTTAACGCCTTGCATGGCAGCTCTGCCGCCATCGTTGTATGAATGTGTGTGTGAATGGGTGAGTGAGTGTAACTGTAAAGCGCTTTGGGCCTTAGAAATAAGGTAGATAAAAGCGCTATATAAGTGCACACCATTTACCATTTATCTGATTGTCAAAAAAAAAATCCAGCCACAAAAGACAACTGCTCCACACAGGCCTCTTTATAAAGATATCTGAGTCATGCTTTATTCCCTGATATTTCTGTGTTTGTGTATTTGCTTTGTGTTTCTTCAGGCTTGATCCCTGACAAAGAGGTGCGAGTGAGTGTGAAGGCCTTGGCACTGAGCTGTGTTGGAGCAGCTGCAGCACTGCACCCTGAAGCCTTCTTTAACTCCCTCTACCTGGAGCCGCTGGACGGCATTCCAGTAGAAGGTAAGCTCTGTAAAAATGACTGTCCTGTTTAGATTGTTTGAAACCTAGCTGAGTAGCTTTATGTTAGTAATTTTTTGAGTGATTTGCAACTAGAACAAAGACTAAACCTATGTTCCTGTGCAGAAAGTAACATAAAGGTGGTTTTATTAAAGTTGATATGACTTCTGCCCAGATTTAAAGCATTTTGAGCTTCTTAAATATATTTGAGGGGAGGATAGGGAGATTGATGCTGATCACAGTCTACATGTACCCACACAGTCCTAGGAGATTAAAAGGGGTCTAATGAGGCAGTAAAGTGAAAACCCCTGTTTTGTTAGAGCACTGATATTCCAGCTTTGCTCTCCAACAGTTACTGTAAATGAAGCTAAAGTAGCTGGCTGTTTCTGGCTGGCATATAATGGGCCATAATGAGCCTAATTCTCGGCTGGCATTTTGACTTTTCATAGTAGAAAAACCACATGTGGTACTAACATTAACAATGGCTCAATTCTGTGTAAGTACCTCAGTAAGTCAGCTTTTGAGCTTCCAGGACTAAACCTGAGGAGCTAAATTTGATCAGAATCAGAATACTTTAATTTCAGGGGGGAAATTGCTTAATTTTATTATTCATTTTATTTACACTTATGTGTCTTCTACTCTGATACAGACAAAATATTTTGTGTGAAGAGTGTCTCCAGTGCCTTTGTTTTACCATTATTGCAGTGGACATATTTGTCAGTTTCAGAATGACAAATACTTTGTACACCTGAATGTGTGTGGATTAGGCACTCTTTTAGCTTGCTCCCTTTCTCTCTGTCTTTGCAGAGCAGCAATATATTAGTGATGTCCTGGGCCTCATTGACCATGGGGACCCCCAGATTAGAGGAGCCACAGCTATCCTCTGTGCAGCCATCATACAGGCCGCGCTCACTAAAACACGTTACAACATACACACTTGGCTGGCCAGTGTGCAGAGTGCAACAGGTTGGTGTGGGGATATTTGTGTTAATGTGTTGGTCTTGGTGCTGACATTTTAAAAGATTTGATAGGTTTTAATGACGCCCATCATAGCTGCCTGTCTGTCTGCTCCCTAGGTAACCCACTGTCCCTGGTGGACTTGGTGCCTTTGCTCCAGAGGACATTAAAAGATGAATCCTCGGTCACCTGTAAGATGGCTTGCTCTGCAGTGAGGGTAAGATCACTCTGTATGAGTGTGTCAGTAATCAGTTGTGTGTGTGTGTGAGTCTGACATTTTTGTTTCCATGTTTCAGCACTGCATCATGACTGTGTGCAGCAGTACCCTGAGTGAGCTCGGCCTGCAGTTGGTGATTGACCTCTTTGCTCTGAGGGGCTCTTCCTATTGGCTCGTTCGCACTGAGCTCTTGGAAACTCTGGCTGAGTTGGACTTCAGGTAGGATACATTTTGTATCTTGTTGAGGCTGTCTGTTAGATACAGTATCTTATTTAAATAATAATAACTCAACTTTTAAACTTAATCTTGCCATTGCAGTGTATTATCTGTAATTGCTTATTAAAGGCTTTACCGCTTTCTTGTGTTTTAGATTGGTTAATTTTTTAGAGAGGAAAACTGAGACTTTACATAAAGGAGATCATCACTACACTGGGGTAAGTTCATCGGTCTGCTTGTGTGTAATCTTTGCTTTGAAGCATCTTTTCCAAGTTTCAACATTCAACTATAAAT
Organism: Etroplus canarensis; assembly: GCA_015106775.1. Taxonomy (NCBI): domain Eukaryota; kingdom Metazoa; phylum Chordata; class Actinopteri; order Cichliformes; family Cichlidae; genus Etroplus; species Etroplus canarensis. Next base: position 20,645 of record VUQH01031970.1, read on the forward strand.
TTTGTTTGCATTCCTCTAGCGGTTGCGGCTGCAAGATAGAGTCCTGAATGATGTGGTTATACATCTGTTGGGAGACGACGATCCAAGAGTACGGCATGTGGCTGCCTCTGCGGTCAGCAGGTAAACTGTCTCTTCACATATTGTCTTACATCCTGATCATAGCAGACTTTAGTGTAAACAAGCAGATTTTGACTTTCCTTGTGTGTGTTTGCCTGTCTTCCTTCCAGACTGGTTCCAAGGTTATTCTATGACTGTGACCAGGGTCAGGTGGACCCGGTGGTGGCAATTGCCCGAGACCAGAGTTCAGTCTATCTACAACTGCTCATGCATGAAACACAACCCCCTTCCCAGTTCACAGTTAGCACAATCACAAGGTAGACGCATACACACTCTTGCAGTGTATGTCACGTCACATCTAATCTTAGCATATATTATTATTATTAAGTAATTGTTGGCCTGTTTGTCCTTTTTAGCACAATGTGTCTTATCGTACTGATTAGCAGAACCATTTTCATCCCCAGACATATTGTCCTAGTGATTAGAACTGCTTTGAGCAAAACGCTTTTACAAGATTTTGTAGTTGCATATAAAACTCCTAAGAGAACCTTGGAATAATCCGAGTCATTTAACACTTTGTCTACTAGGACATACCGAGGCTACAGCCTGTCCAACACTGTCTCTGATGTCACACTGGAGAACAACTTGTCCAGAGTGGTTACTGCAGTCTCCCACGCTTTGACCTCATCTACCTCCAGAGCGCTAACTGTAGGTTATCAGCTTAACACTTTCCATTGTTTTCCTGCTCTACAGCGAGTTTATTGTGTTTGCTTGTGTTGTAGTTTCATAACATTTAAATAATCGTGTTCTTTCGTCTCTGCAGTTTGGCTGCTGTGAGGCCCTTTGCCTCTTAGCTTCAAATTTTCCAGTGGGCACTTGGAGCACAGGCTGGCACTGTGGTTATGTTAGCTCCAGTAGCAATTTTGCTTCCCGTTCTAGTCTTAACCGCAGCAGGGGCAGGACCCTCAGGTTCATATACTCTCTCTAAATAATGGCTTCATTATAATTGTACCTCTTCATTTCAGTTCTTCCTTTTCCTTATCTTCAGTCTTGTCCCTCTTTTCTGTAGTTTGTCACAGCCTAGCAGTGCTTCGGCTTCTACAACCACCTCATCTGCACCAGATGCTGAGCGGAGGACTCTGACTGTAGGAATGGCCAACATTGTGCTCTCCTTACTGTCCTCTGCCTGGTTCCCACTGGATCTCTCTGCACATCAAGACGCACTATTGCTTTCTGGAAATGTGCTGGCTGGTGAGTTATTTGCATGCAGGTTTTCAGATGTTTTTCGTGTAACTTGATATTGCATGAACACACATAATCTAGCTTTTCACTCAAGCAACACTTACTGACTTGTCATTGTCCTAATCATGCTCCCAGCTGTGGCTCCTAAATGCATGCGCAACCCCTGGGCTGGGGAAGAGGAAGGCAGCAGTGGGAATGCCAGTGGAGGCTCAAATAAGACAGAGGAACCCTGGGCAGCACTGTCTGAACGCTCCCTGGTGGCCATGGTGGAGCAGCTCTTCTCCCACCTGCTGAAGGTCCTCAACATCTGTGCCCACGTGCTGGATGATACACCACCAGGACCAGCAGTGAAGGCAAGTTAGATGTGGAAGAGTGGTTGTTTTGTTTAACTGGCTCATATTCAAAACAAATATTTTGTGCCATGAATTCAAGTGCATATGACCACATGTTCCATCTATTGAAAGTCAGTTGTACTGAGTTCTGTCTTTGTATTCTGTGACACTTTTTTAGGCCACCCTGCCCTCCCTGAGCAACACCCCCTCCCTAAGTCCCATCCGCAGGAAGGGCAAAGAGAAGGAGGGTGCTGAGCCCAGTGCTGCCCCTATGAGCCCAAAGAAAGGCAATGAGGCCACCACAGGTTCGCAAAACTTTAACCTGCTTTAACACAGGTACAGATCATCTCTGAGAGTGTCTGAATATTAGATGGTGGTTTGTTTTTCCCCAAATAGGGAGGCCAACAGACAGCACAGGGTCAACAGCTGTAAACAAATCTACCACCCTTGGCAACTTCTACCACCTGCCACCCTACCTCAAGCTCTATGATGTTCTCAAAGCTACACATGCCAACTACAAGGTCAGTACACTTGTCTTTTAATTTCAAGTTTTTTGTTGCCTGAATGGTGGTTTATAGTGGTTCTAATTGTCTTCTAGGTTACATTGGACCTTCATAGTAACCAAGAAAAGTTTGGAAGTTTCTTGCGGGCTACCCTGGATGTTCTGTCACAGTTGCTAGAGCTGGCCACACTACATGACATTGGCAAGGTAAGATGGATTTCATTAGCTCTCAGTGTTAATATTAGTGAAATCAAGTGACAGGTGGTCTTGGGTAATTTTTTTCATAAGTTGTTTTCTTGTTAGCAACCAGTTTACTATTAATATTTTCTGAAATCAACAGAAACTTAATATTTATCGCTTTTTTCTCAGTGTGTAGAGGAAATTTTGGGCTACCTTAAGTCCTGCTTTTCCAGAGAACCAACCATGGCCACTGTTTGTGTACAACAGGTCAGTATGTTGTGTTTATTGATCTGAATTTGTATATACATGGATGATATAATTTTTTTGTACTTGTGTGTGGCAGTCTTTATGGTTCTAGCACTGAGCAGTGTGCTGCAGCCACTGTGACTCCACACAGAGTGAGGCTGGTTCCTGCCGACAGGGCCTGTAAAGGCATTGGTTTCCCTGTGCGATGGTACCATACATTTATATTTATGTAGAGAAACACTCATTAACATCCTGTCTCGGTGGCTATCTATGTTTCTAGTTTCCATATTTCCAAATTCAGTGCTTGAGGCATTCTGCACAACTAGTCAGTTCTGAATAACATCAGAATTAATAAAGCTTTTAATCTTTCCTAAAGGAAAGTGGTTCCACTGGAACTTAATTATTATATGTTAAAAAAGACAGTGTTTCATTTAAATCATTTATAGTCTTTTTTATTTAAATAGATGGAATGCTTCCAAATAAATCCCTTGTGCTAATAGTTGACTTATTTTCCAGCTGTTGAAGACACTGTTTGGGACCAACCTGGCCTCCCAGCATGAGGGTGTCTTAAGTGGACCCAGCCGTTCCCAGGGAAAGGCTCTTCGTCTGGGCTCTTCCAGCCTGCGACCAGGACTCTACCACTACTGCTTCATGGCTCCATACACGCATTTTACCCAGGCTCTTGCTGATGCAAGTCTCCGTAACATGGTGCAGGCTGAACAGGAGCAGGATGCCTCTGGGTGAGTTGTAGCAGCACAGATCTCATATAGGTGTGCATAGATGTCTTAGATGTCACTACAAGTTTTTCTTTTATCTCCCCTTTTAGATGGTTTGATGTGATGCAAAAAGCATCCCATCAGCTGAGGTCCAACATCACAAATGCAGCACGCCACAGAGGAGACAAGGTACACTTTGATTGTCTTGCTCCTTTTTCCAAACTGAGATTAAGCTGTAAACAGAGAACCTTTGGCTACTGCTGTTTTGAAAGTTGTAGTCTTTTCTATTTTCTCAGAATGCCATTCACAACCACATTCGACTGTTTGAACCACTTGTGATCAAAGCTTTGAAGCAGTACACCACCAGCACATCTGTGGCTCTGCAGAGACAAGTGCTGGACCTGCTTGCCCAGCTTGTGCAGCTCAGAGTCAACTACTGCCTGCTAGACTCAGACCAGGTATACATATGGACATTTTTGCTTACCTACAACTTCAAATGTAAGGGTTTGGCTCACATTGACATTTGTTTTTCAGGTGTTTATAGGCTTTGTCCTAAAACAGTTTGAGTACATTGAAGTGGGACAATTCAGGTATTTTTTCAGTTAGTAAATAATGAATACTGCTGTGTGATAATAATTTCAGATATCCACATAGATATATTTTTTTATTAAAGCTTGCCACTAAGCTTTCTTGTGAAATAAAATAACTGTTGCACACATTCTACAGAGATTCAGAGGCCATCATTCCCAACATCTTTTTCTTCCTGGTTCTTCTGTCTTATGAGCGCTACCACTCCAAGCAAATTATCAGCATCCCCAAGATCATCCAGCTGTGTGATGGCATCATGGCAAGTGGCAGGAAAGCTGTCACACATGGTGAGCGGAATGCATATGACTTGTACAATGTCTTCTTCCACTTGTAAAAATGTTTTTTTTTTTTTTTAAACACCACAATGTTTTCTTTGGGAATGATTATGCGATTTGTGAGGTTGTGTTGAGCTCCCTAACTCTCCCTAATGTTTTCTTCCAGATTGATGTTCCTTATAATTAAACTTAGGTTTCTATTTTTTCTACAGCCATCCCAGCCTTGCAGCCCATAGTTCATGACCTGTTTGTCTTGAGGGGTTCAAACAAAGCAGATGCAGGCAAGGAGCTAGATACTCAAAAAGAAGTAGTGGTCTCCATGCTGCTCAGACTTGTGCAGTACCATCAGGTATGGCTACAACAGATGCAAAGAGACAAATAATGTCATCAGGTATTGAACCCAGGCTTTGCCTTGCTCATGCTTTTTGTTTTAGGTGTTGGAGATGTTCATTCTTGTACTGCAGCAGTGTCATAAAGAGAATGAAGACAAGTGGAAGAGATTGTCCAGGCAGATTGCAGATGTAATACTTCCCATGATTGCCAAGCAGCAGGTAGGAAAATGCTTTTACAGGCATATATGTTGGATTGGTCACCGCTTGCACCTGAATATTCAAACAAATTAATTTACACAATAAGATCAGATATGTGAATGTGAAAGAGTAGCCATTTACACTACAAAGTATGAAATGAAATGATCTGGCAACTTATATTTGTTTGGATAAACATTTTTATTTTTTTCTGCATAGATGCATTTGGACTCTCCAGAGGCATTAGGGGTGTTAAATACTCTGTTTGAGACAGTGGCACCCTCATCTCTCAGACCTGTAGACATGCTGCTGAAGAGTATGTTCACCATCCCAGCCACCATGGTGAGGCATCTCTTGTGATAATGTGCACTTGTTAAATTAACTGCCTGTATTTCCAGACATTGTCTACTTTTTAACTGACTCAAAAAATAAAAGTAAAATGACGTGAAATCCAATATCGGCTCCTGCAGGCGTCTGTAGCTACAGTGCAGCTGTGGGTTTCTGGTATCCTGGCAGTGCTTAGGGTACTGGTCTCGCAGTCCACTGAGGACATTGTCCTTTCCCGGGTCCATGAGCTGTCACTCTCCCCACATCTCCTCTCTTGCCACACTATCCGCCGCCTGCATCAGCACAGCCCCTCCCCCAGTGACCCTCCTGCTGCTGAAACAGTCTTTAAACAGGAAGCTAATGGTGATTCGCAAAAGGCTCCACCTGAGGAAACGTTTGCCAGGTTAGTGAGTATATTCACTATCTGTGAAGGACTGAGAAATTTTTCTACTCCCTTCTGTTTTTGCAGCTAACAGTTTGCTTTCACATGTCTTGCTTTGCTTTCCGCTTTTTCTTCTATCACTTGTCTCATTTCTACCCCCTCTAGGTTCCTCCTCCAGCTGGTAGGTGTGTTGCTGGATGACATTTCCACCAGGCAGGTTAAAGTGGACATTACTGAGCAGCAGCACACCTTCTACTGCCAGCAGCTGGGCACGCTGCTCATGTGTCTCATACACGTCTTCAAAAGTGGTAAGCGTATATCATCATAATGATACTGATAATATTGCCTGATAATTTTTTAAATGATACTGGTTGAATTTAATCCAGGTGAAATTCCTTCTTTTTTTTCTTCCTAGGAATGTTTCGCAGGATCACAGGTGCAGCCAGTCGTCTCCTGAAGGGCGAGAACAGCAGTGGACACACAGTCACTGAAGCTAACCTTTTCTACCCCTTAGAAGGTCTGAACAGCATGGTGCAGTGCCTCATCACCACCCACCCATCCCTGGTGCTCCTGTGGTGCCAGGTTCTCCTCATCATTAACTATACTAACTACTCCTGGTGGGCAGAGGTTCATCAGACACCCAGGTAAGAACAGCATGAGGGGACTCACAAGGTCATAATTTGGGCAAGGAAAATAAAACAAGGTGGGGACAACTGCCTCCAACAGGTCCCTGTCTGGCATCTTTTGTGAAATGAAAACAAATAAACCTACAACAGATATCCACATAACTACAGCACTGTCTTTTCTTGCCCTTGTTTTCTTTCTGTCAGAGGACACAGTCTCTCATCCACAAAACTGCTGAGCCCTCACTCATCAGGGGAAGGCGAGGAGGACAAGCCTGAGTCCCAGTTAGCAATGGTCAACAGAGAGATTGTACGCAGGGGAGCCCTAATCCTCTTCTGTGACTATGTGGTAAGACTACCAAGAATTTTGGACTGTGCAGTGTGCTTATACTGCTAAGATAAATTATACATACTCCATGATACACTATTCCAAAACCTAGTTTCTCAAAAGTACTGAAAATGACATTTGGTTACATTTGCACTTAACTATGTAGCATCTACTGCCACTGAAATAAAAAAAAAACCCCAGGGTAAGTGTCCCAAACTGCAGTGCCCTTGAGCATAACAGTGAATGAGTTTTGTAAGTGCTTTACTCAGTAAAATATATTCTTTTCTCTCTTTTTAGTGCCAGAACCTCCATGACTCAGAGCATCTAACATGGCTGATTGTCAACCATGTTCGTGACCTCATCAGCCTTTCTCACGAGCCCCCAGTGCAGGACTTCATCAGTGCCGTCCACCGCAACTCAGCTGCCAGTGGCCTCTTCATCCAGGCCATCCAGTCCCGCTGTGACAACCTCACTACTGTAAGATAACATGCTTTTGCTCTTTATATTATGCACTTTCAAAAATTAAATCTCTTTACTGGCTGGTTAATATTTTATCAAAATTTTACAATCTCTTCTTTTTTTCTTTCCTGCCATTTCTTTGTGCCCCACATCCTTCCCTTTATTGCCTTTCTCTCCTATATATGTTTTTTCTTCTTTGAAGCCTACCATGTTGAAAAAAACTTTACAGTGTTTAGAAGGCATCCACCTTAGTCAGTCTGGATCTCTACTGATGCTGTATGTCGACAAGCTGCTTAATACGCCCTTCCGAGTTTTGGCTCGCATGGTGGACACACTGGCATGCCGCAGGGTAGAGATGCTGCTGGCTGAGACATTACAGGTATGGTTGAATGCAGTGTGAATTTTATTGGAAATTTTTCTGCAATCTGAACATTACTATCATTTGTCAGAACCTTCATTGTGTTAATTCTTTCACCTTCCAGAACAGCATAGCCCAACTTCCTGTGGAGGAACTTGATAGGATCCAAGAATACCTCCAGAGTAGCGGCTTAGCTCAGAGGTAAACTTGTATATTGCAGACAGTTGGACAATCATACTTTGTAGCTTTTGTTTTACATGTTTCTGTTTGTGATTAGTCCCTGTTGAAATGTGTTAAGCACTCGCATTGCCCACCTGCTCAGAGTAAATTGAAAGTTTAAAGACTCAAGTAAGGGAATTATTGTTGCTTAGGTTTCCCGATAATACACATACAAACAATAGCTCTGTCAGTTTACACGCCAGTTATGGTTATCAAATGTGGCATCTCACATTCGGTTTATTTTACATTCTTTTCCTAATAGTTCAGTGAGAGTGTTATACTGAAACTACATTTATTTATGTTTTAATGTAAACACAGATTTGTTTAAATTGAAAAATAATTTTTTAGATCATACAATTCTCTGTTCATTTTTGTCCCAGGCATCAGAGGTTCTACTCCCTGCTGGACAGGTTCAGAGCCACTGTTGTCGATACTAGCAGCCCCACCTCTCCAGTAACATCACACCCCTTAGACGGGGATCCACCCCCTGCTCCTGAGTCGGTCACTGCAGACAAGGTGAGGGGTCTGCACAGTCTGGCAAACGTGGATTGTCAGAGTCAACAAATTGTTCACAAACTAATTTCCCCCCTGGGATTAATAAAGTATTCGAACATTTTTAAATGTTCTTTTGTTAGGAGTGGTATGTGACTCTGGCAAAGTCTCAGTGCTGTCTTCGTGGAGATGTTTCCCTGTTGGAGACAACAGAACTTCTTACCAAACTACCTCCTGCCGATCTTTTCAACGTCATGAGCTGTAAGGTAAAGAATATACCATCTGTTTGATTGTGCACACAAATGTTATCTGCATCACAGCAGCATTCAGGCAATTTGGTGCTTCAGCACTCAAACATCAGACCATAATAAATAATCTTAAATGTATTGCTTCCTATACAATTGGAGCACTTTGCACAATTTTGCATATGAGCTCAGATTTTTGTCATCTTTTTCCCAGGAGTTCAACCTAAGCCTATTGTGTCCATGTCTGAGTATGGGAGTCCAGCGGTTAGCACGGGGTCAGGGGTCACTTTTGTTGGAGACAGCTTTACGGGTGACCCTTGAGCAGCTAGCAGGGGTCACCGGGTCTCTTCCTGCCCCACACCAGTCCTTCCTGCCACCCTCTCAACCACAACCCTACTGGGACCAGCTGGGTGATGTGTATGGTGAGAATGGGGAAACAGGGATCAGGAAAATAAAAAAGACTGAGTGAAAACACAAATATGTGTTCTTTATTTTTATACTGTCCACTGGACTATACTAATTTTGAAAATCATTTTTTAAAAATAGTTTCTGAAATTTTCTACTGTCTCTTTCAGATGAGCCTGGTTTCTACCCTAGAGTTTTGTCACTCTGTAGAGCACTGTCCCAGTACCTCCTGAGTGTGAGCCAACTGCCTTCCTCACTACACATTCCCTCGGACAAAGAGCACCTCATCACCACTTTCACCTGCACTGCCACTGAGGTAAAAAGCTAAGTATATTGTTCAGTAGCCCATTGAGTGCACAAGGCTTTAGATGAAAGTAATCAAAAAGAAAATGTTCTTTTGTGTGATTTTAATTTGTTTGTTTCAGAACAGTGATCTTGGAAGACCATATCAGAGTAGTGATATGGACATGCCTGATTTGGACAGGCTTTGATCTCTTTATCACAGTCTTACACCCATGTGTGTGACATTCTGTTTAACCAGGTTGTAGTCTGGCGCCTGCTTCAGGATCAATTGCCTCTGAGTGTGGACTTGCAGTGGGCACTTTCCTGCCTGTGTCTGGCGCTACAACAGCCCTGCGTCTGGAACAAGCTCTCCACCCCAGAGTACACCACGCACACCTGCTCCCTCATTTACTGCCTACGCCTTATTATTGTTGCAGGTAATGATGACCAGAAGATTTGTACATTTATGGTCAAAGACCATGAGTGCTTTAAAAATTAAATTTTTAATAATTTCTTTGCCTCACAGTGGCTGTGAGTCCTGGTGACCAGCTGCTGCATCCAGAGAAAAAGAAGGCAAAAAGAGAAAGAGATGATGAAGGAGACCAAGTGGATGCAGCACACGCTGACCGTAAGAATTAAATTAGAAGCTTAGTTCAACTGCAGGGTAATTTCATGTATTTTTTGTGTTACAGTTAATGAGAGCTTCAGGGTAATGTGAAAATATCTGTGTTACAGACATGTGTGAGTGGCAAGCATGTGAGATCATGGCTGAGCTGGTGGAGGGCCTGCAGAGCATCCTTTCCCTGGGTCACCACAGAAACTCTGCATTGCCTGTTTTTCTCACACTAACATTGCGCAACATTGTTATTAGTCTGTCTCGGCTTCCACTGGTGAACAGCTACACCCGAGTTCCTCCACTGGTAAGAGTTTGAACAAAGTGGTTCCAGCAGTTGAGATAAATAAAAGTATTTTTGCATCTGTTTAAATGTTCTGTCTGTGTGCTTAGGTTTGGAAACTGGGCTGGTCCCCTCAGCCAGGAGGAGAGTTCGGAACAACACTGCCCGAGATACCTGTAGACTTCCTTCAGGAAAAGGATGTCTTTAGGGAGTTTCTGTACCGCATCAACACACTGGGTACTGAAAACACTTTCTAAGTCCATTTAGTGCCAACATTATCTTATCTCATTGATCCTGCTTTTATTTTTTTATTATTTTGCAGAGAAAAATTATATTTTTCAGAAAATAACATGTTCTCATCTGCGTGGGCTTTTGATTGCTGTATGTTTAGGCTGGAGCAGCAGAACTCAGTTTGAAGAGACCTGGGCCACTCTGCTGGGGGTGCTGGTCACCCAACCCATCACTATGGAACAGGAGGAGGAGACACAGCAGGAAGTATGCATACAAGTGGAAAAATTTTCACTGACAAAATGTTGGTGGCTAGGAAGACTCATGGAAGTACAGACCTCAATTGAATTATTCCAGTTCATATGAACTGAAGTAATTGTTTTTATTGGATGATGTAACAGTCTATATATTTTATTCAAATGCCCATAAATATTTGGACATTTTTGAACATGTATATTTCATATAAGCTCTAAATATTATGACAATATCTGTTCCTGTCTCTCCATGTCTTCCTACAATCTATAAATGTAATCCATTTGTCTCAAGGAGGACTTGGAGCGTACCCAACTGAATGTGTTAGCAGTGCAGGCCATCACCAGCCTGGTGCTGAGTGCCATGACCCTTCCCGCTCCTGGCAACCCTGCAGTCAGCTGTCTGGAACAGCAGCCCCGCAACAAAAGCCTCAAAGCCCTGGAAACACGGTAATTATGGAACTTTTATTTTTGTACTGTGCGGCAGCCTAGAAGGAGATTGTGATTAATTTTTTTTTTTTTTTTCCTTTTTGATCATGTCTCAGGTTTGGAAGGAAACTTGCAATGATTAGAGGTGAGGTGGAGAGGGAGATTCAGGCTCTTGTGTCAAAAAGGGACAATGTCCATACACACCACCCATACCATGCCTGGGACCCTGTACCCTCACTATCCGCAGCCTCTGCAGGTAACAGATGAACAGAACTTCACACACTCATTATCCTCAACTCCTTCACTACAGCTACCATTTTTTAAATTTATTAGTTAAGTAACTGTCTTTCTTATATTTGTTTCAGCAGGCACGCTGATCAGCCACGAGAAGCTGCTGCTTCAGATCAACACAGAAAGAGAGATGGGCAACATGGACTACAAACTGGGGCAGGTAAGAAGCAAGGAAACTGAAACAAGTTTTTGAGCAACAAAATACAATGACCTAAGTTGATTTTTTTTTTTTTTTTTTTTTTTTTTATAAACGGGGTTTTTTTTTTTTTTGTTTTTTTTTTTTTTTTTTTTTT
>VUQH01031970.1:37743-52255 GCA_015106775.1 Etroplus canarensis
TTGTTTTCTTGGCAAAAAAAAAAAAAAAGTAAAAACCTGTCACTATATTTTGAACATCAGGCTATTTATTGATGAATTTAATTATTTGACCACACAAATGCTGCAAAAAATTATTCTCAGTAATAGAAGTAAACTTGTTGATTCTGTTCTGACCACTACAGAGATTTTTTGTGACTGCCTGTTGTCCTTTTGACAACAATCTGAAGCAAAGATGATGGGTTCCTGTTATTTTCCCTGGAATGTAAATCAAGGCATATTTCAGAAATCTTCAGAGCACTAGAGCAAATGGTGCTTATATTGAAAAGGAAGTTAACCTTTCATTTAAAAAGTGCTTGTGGCTTCCTTTATTAAATAAGTCAAAAATTTGCAGGCTTAATCTTTCCAGACTGAATGAGCAACAAGATATTGTTTGTCTGCTCAAATTTACGGTGTTTTTCCCTTTTCCTCTTCTGTTTACTGATACTCAGGTTTTCCAGACACTCCATGCTACAGGCCAGTCTTCTATGGTCCGAGACTGGGTGCTTCTGTCTTTGTCCAACTTCACTCAAAGGACACCAGTGGCCATGGCTATGTGGAGCCTTTCCTGCTTTTTCGTGTCTGCTTCCACCTCCCAGTGGATCTCAGCACTGTATCCTTGCGTACCATGTAGAAGATCTCACAAGCAGGACACTCACTAGTAGGGCAGGGCAGTAGAATAAAGTCACATCCCGGTATTTTTAGTTGAATGGTGATACATGATTCACTGGGTCAGGAGCTGCAGGAATTTGTTCAACAGTTTAACATATTTCGTACTTTTCTTTAAAATAACTCAATTTACTGCGTAAACTGTTTTCACCTACTCGGGGATAGGTTAGGTTCTTTGCAGTGGAGTTCTGTCAAGTGCTGATCCACAGTTAATGTGTTACCTACACTGCATTAGTAGCAGTAGGTATGTCCCAAGCAGGCAAGAGAACTGATGACTGCTGTGGACATGGTCAGCGGCATAATGTTTATAAGCCTAATGAAAGTAATCATTGCCAGTTTTAGAGTACAATATATTTCGAACATCTTCACTGCTGTCAGATTTTTTTCTCCAACAAGAAACGGAGGCTGCTACATTGCACCAGATTCCACTGACAAGAGTAGTAATTTTACCTAACAAAACACAAAGTTGTTTGTTAGCTGTTGTCTTGGTTGGTTAGTTTGGGTTGTGTGACAGACATGTTGGAAATTGGTTAAGTAACACCCAGACTAATGCATTTAAACACAAGTCAAACAAAGTGACCTGCAGCCCCCTTTTTTTACAGGATAAAGTTTAACAGTATGTTGACTCTGGAAATGTTTTTTTTTTCTTTTTAGTCATTTTTGCAAATCAATGAAATGTGTTTATTTTTGTCATATGCAGTTTAAACATTAAGCTAAGGTAAACTTTCAAACTATGATTTATTATATAATGTTGGCCCAGCGAGTTTGAACTGCAGAAGAACAGTATGACTCAGAGTGTAGTGAGACAGGAGATACAAACACTGGCACAGCTTCATGGAAGAAACCCTTTATGTAACTGACATCAAAACATATTGAAAACGTATTGTCTAATTCACTGATTCCCTCTGGTGAGCTGTGAATGTACTGCAGGTGGGTCACAACAGGTCAGTTGCAATGAATACTTTTTCCTCCCCAGTTCCTTTTACTAAAATTGTTAATTCTTATAGGATTTTAATTAATCAAATAATGAATATAATTTATAAAGTGGAATCTTTTTAAAAATTTTATACAACTTAATCTTATAGAATACATTTGCAGGATAAGATGTATTTTTATAGGCTGGGTTAAATGATAATTATTTATTTTAATTCTTATAAGAGCCTGTAGGGTAAAATCCTTAGGGATTAGTTCCAAAATCAGAAAAGATCTTTCTATTAAAATTTTCTTTGTGGCTCTTCAACGTTTTTTGACTCTGATTTTGCAATTTAGTGTAAAATTGTCATGAAATATTTTACATAGCTAATTAAACAAGGCCATGGGATTTAAACATTACTTACTGTCCCTATTTGACCTGTTTTGGACTAGTCTTATCTCTTAATAGTTGGAAAGAACTTGAGTAAAAATGGGGATGGAGAATGAAGTTTAACAAGAAAATCACTGGGAGAGTAAAGTGAATTAATGAAAACACAAATACTTCATTTTCTGCTTGTGTGATGATTAGAGTTGTTTCTAATGCTATGTGTGGGCAACAATTTTACATTCCAGAACGGGCCATGGTAATCTGAAGTTTGGTCTAATCGTTTATCTCTGAAGTGAGATCAATATATTCTCATATTTTTTTTATTTTTATCCATATTATATTTTTATGTTTACTGGCATACCTGCGTCAGGGCAACACATTTTAACTGCTGCCTGCTGAACAGTGATATTTCTAGTCCTTAACTCACCTGCTTTTAACCAGACTTCCACATGTTATCAGCCGAATGGGCTCCAGTGAAGTGGTGGATGTTAACCTGTTCTGCCTGGTAGCCATGGATTTCTACCGGCACCAGATTGATGAGGAGCTTGACCGGAGGGCTTTCCAGTCAGTGTTTGAGACTGTGGCCTCACCAGGCAGCCCTTATTACAAGCTGCTGGGCTGTCTGCAGTCAATCCACCAGGATACATCACTCTGAAGGCAACAGACTGAGAAGGGCATGGAGTCACAGGCCAGGGGAATGAAGCACGGGGAGAAAAATGGAATCAAGTGAGGTGTGGTAGGGTGAGAAATTAGATTTCTATTTATACTTCCCAAATGAATTGTGATTGAGGGAGAGAACAGAATGTTTTATTAGTAAAAAAAAAAACAACATAAAAATACTGTAGCTTCACCCGTTTCTGCTTTTTCACTGACAGCAGTGAATTCAGTGAAGTGAGCATAAAAAGAAAAAACAATCTGAATCCAATATTAGGGTGTATCTTAAATGTAGAAGGAATTATCCCTGAAGAGGAACACCTGCATCTATGTGAAGGACACTGGTACACCCCTCCACCCCACCCCACACTACCCTTTACCCTCTCCCCTCTCCTGGGATGGTTCCTCGAGATGCGTCAGCACCTTCAACACTTCCCTCCCAGCACCTTTTTATAAAAAAATAAACAAAAAAACCCATAAAAATAATGTTGAGTGAATGCAAAATTGGATTTGTTTATTTTCCTGTGAGGACTTGAGTATTGCGATGTCAGTAAAGTAAATAGGAAAAAAAAACTAGAAAATGCAAAGTATTTAAAGTTCAGTGCATCTATTTTTCAGTGAGTTCTGTTAGTGCTTAAGGTCTGGTTAGGACACTGACAATGGGCTGACTAGAGAGTCAGAAATGCCTGCTTAAAGTCAATAATGAGTACATTTCTTTTTTTATATTTAAGTTATTCATGGTCATTCTAACACCAGAGTATTTTATGTTCAAGAATGATCACTAATAGCTGTAGTTACTTTTTTCCAGTTAATTGGTTTTGCAGTTGCATTTGCAACTGGAGAAAGGGCAACTTATTTAGGTTGCTACAGATATTCTGGATGTTAAATCTTGAGAGCAAATATACAAACAAAATCTGGCTTTCTCTCACATTTCCAAATTCATGCACATATCTACACCTAAGTAACAATGAAAATGTCAAGCAAGAAAAGTACCAAAATTGCAATGATGATGTGCTCCTTTTTATAACTAGTAGCAGAGGGGGCAAAGGAATCCCTCTTATGATTTTATCATGTTGCTTATGTCTGTCTAGTCTATTTTTATTGCAGTCTTGTATGCTTCTCAGTGCACCTGAATGATTCCACCTGTCTTTTCTTGTACCTTTTGTTAATTCTCAGGATGTAAGATGATGTGACTATATTATTGTTGTAATTTAGACTGGAAGTGATTTACAGTCCTCATAAAATGGTCACCTTCATATCTTGTAAAAATTAATTGTATAGCAACATAAAAGCCATGGTGCATGATGAAGTAAGAGCTGTGTAAAAGACGATAGGATTTAGATGGCGAGATAATACGATGCCATTTTCTTTTGTCCTAACGCACACGATCACAAAAGAAAATGAATAATGGGGCCGAATGCCGAAAGCTACAAGCTTCTAGTGTTTTATTAAAGACTTGACCTCGAGTTGCCTGGGAGCGTGCTGGGCTTCGTTACTCTGTACATACACTTGCCTTAGATTAAAGACTGAATATGTTTGTCCTATACACTGAAAGCTTGAAAGCATGCTTAGCATTACTGCTATTTTCTGTCCTTAATAATGTATTTCCATGGGTACAGTTGACTGTCGTGTGGAAGAGATGCAACACAATCCAAAGGGAGCCTTGTAACCTTAGCGACCAACAGCAGCTTTGACAAATCAACAGACGAGGAAGTGTAGCATAGTGGTGCCACGTCGCAGCAGGAGTCCTTTTTCTGTTTTTTGTTGAGCTTTAAATATTGTTTTGGTAAATATTTCATCATTTGTTGTCTATGTGCAGAATATTAAATACACAAAGCACTTAAAAAAATCTTGGAAGTTCTTTTCATGTTGATGTTAGCGCCTTTCTTTAAAGTACTATGAAAAAGTCTTGAGCCACCCCTTATTTCTTTTTATTTTGCTTCCAAGGAGCTGGACTTTCTTGTACTTTTTAAAAGTGGTCTTGAGCAATAGTTCTACAGACTTTCTGAAGGTCTTTCAGAGTTTGGCTTTTTTTTTAACCTATTTTCTGTCCAGTCCATGTAACTGACCTTAAAATTTTTGAGGTAACTGGACAAGTAGAGGGAAAAACTAAAAAAACACTTTCTGCAACAGATGAATGGTATCTGAAAGTCATGTCCTTAAGAAATAGGAATAAATTCAGCTAAGACTGGGCACAGGACCTGAGATGCATCTGATTCTTCAGTTGACCTATCCACTATTCACCAAATCCTTATCAGAAATGCTCTTAGAAGGGTGGCTGTGAAGAAGCCATTTGTAAACTGGGAGACTCAGAGAAAAGGCTGAGGTATTACCAAATTCCACAAGAACTGGACTAAATCGGTAGCAACAGATCTTATGAAGTAAGTAATCCAAATTTGAAATTTTTGGTTCAAATTGTCAATATGTATGGAGGGTTTCAGGAAAGAGGTACAACAGTGAGTATCTACAGCCAACTGTAAAATAGACATGACATGGTTTGTGGCTGCATTTCAGTGGTGTTGGGGATCTTGTCTAAGTTGAACGCAGGAAAGTACCATCAAATTTTGATCCACCATGCAGTACCATCTGGAAGTTGTCTGATTGGCAGCGGCTTTATTTTTAAGCATGACATTGATACCTGGATAGAAAAAAACATGCAATGGAACGCTATCATTCATGGATTGGCCTTCCCAGAGCCCAGACTTTAAAATTATTGAAGCAGTGTGGGATCATCTTGACAGAGAACAGAACACAAGGCAGCCAATATCCAAAGAAGAGCTTGCAATGTTCTTCAAAAAGCCTGTAAAACTATTTCTGAACACTTGAAATTACAAAAAATCTTACCTAACAGAATTCAGGGTGTTGGAAAATAAACCAAATATTGACTTTGAAGCTCATTAGAACTGTACAGACTGTTTTTGCCTTATGTACTGTTTCCATTTGTTTGCATGTTTCAATAAATCTTTGCACCTATTTCCCATTTTCTTAGCAAAATATAAAGAAATGAGGGGTGACTCAAGGCTTTTGCACAGTGCTGTGCGACGAGTCCTGCAGTACATTAAAAGTAAACATCACAGTGATGTGTATGTTAAATGTGTACCCACTCACCACCCTTAAAGTTGGTGACTGGTTTCCTTTAATCATGTAAAATTAATGTCTTCACGCAATGAATGACAAGGTCCTCTGCAGCTGCTGAAATTCCAGTGTGAGGCCTCGCAGAAGTAGATTAAAGGAGCCCAAATGAGTCCTGTTTTCAAAGTCGCTTTGAATTTGTGGGGGTTGGGAGAAAGAAATTAAAGATGACAGAAAAGCTGTTTTTCTCCACACTACTTACAATACATGTTTCAGGCCAACTCAAAATCAGGACAGAGGAATTTTTGATTTTTCAGCTAGTCTTTTAGTATCATCCCGAGGCGCAAGAAGAGCAAGGGACCCCTGCTGGGGTTAAGGCGATTACCGAGAAACCTTTAGTGGTTCATGTTACTCTGATTTAACACGCTTCCATTAAAGGCTTTATTTTCTTCCACAATAGGAATAAACAAATCAGGAAATAAGGTAGTCACTGTATTTGATCATGGGTTTGAACTTTTCTCAGCCAAGGTCATCTTCTGGCATTAGTATGTTGACACTTGGCTTAATTTGGCACCTGCTGATAACTGATTTACCTTCCCTCGAGGTGGGAGAATGAAATTTAAACAATTCAATTTACATTTTCTTCTGGCAGGATCCTGGACAGAACCTGAAGACTCCTCTACATCTTTTTTATTTTCCTTTTCAATTTACAGTTGCCTGTAAAACTATTGACTAGAAGAGATTGTGTATTTGTTAATTTTAATATTTCAAAGAGATTAATCACTGCATATGCTCTGTTGTAGAAATAAATTATTTAAACATGTAGCACCGTTTTAAGATTTGATTTCCTGAGTGAGAGTTGTAAATCGTGCATGACAGCTCTGACTTTAAACTGGCTGAAAGTGTTTTATGTGTTTGTAGATAACAGTATTACTGTAAGGGCTGCTTCTGTTGTACATCTCTAACATAATCAACCTGTCGGGTTACAGACACTTAAATGTTCTGCCTTGTCCTCCTCTTAGCCAGAAAGAACAAGCTGTTGCCAGCCAACTCCAGTTAACCAGAAAGGCAACAAACGGTCAAGCAAAGCTGGGCACAAGCTACTGAGAGATGTGTTCATTTAGGGTCCATGCTGTAAAACTGACCTCTTGCATGGTTAAGTTTTCACATTTTGTACAATTTCATTTTTTCAGCCAGGCAATAATTCCCTTTTATAGACTACAGGATATGCTCTTGTTTTACAGCATCATTAAGATGGGTGGTCCTGATTAAAAGATATTAACAGGATTACCAGGCAGCTGCCATATGGTTCATGAAGCACTGAGATCAGGATAGCAGGGGTATTAAACAACTGTAGGTGCTTCTTGTTGCTTAACTTTACAGCTTTACTTTACAGCATGTCATCTGAAAGATCAAAACTGCCAGAAAACGTATGTCCCGACAGTGTTATAAATCTTCTTGCAGAATTTATTGCACCTCAGTGGAGCCACACTTGAATGTGCTTTTAAGCCTAAGACAGCATTGCACCAACAGGTGTGCTGTGCTATAACTGGTCATTCTATTCAGAGTTACAGTTATGTATTTTATAATTAATTGTGTTATTTTGTTTTTGACTGTTTAATTTCACTTAATTCCCTGTGTGGATTTCCTCATTTTACTTGCGTTTTTATTAGTTTCAGTGTCACTTTAGCTTTATTAATTATTATTATATAATGAGTATTTATCACGAGAAAGATTTTAAGAAGTTCAGAATAGAAATTAGAATGCTTTGTGAAGACAGGTGGTTCTCAGTAATGGAGACATCCCAAGTATAATAAACATACAGTCATGTGAAAAGTAAGTACACCCCATGATTCATTAGCTTGTAGCACAAACGTTTTGTAATCATTTTCTATATGATCAGGCTCTCACGTTGTTGTAAAGGAATTTTGGCCCACTCTTCTTTACAGTGTTGCTTCAGTTAATTAAGGTTTGTGGGCATTTGTTTATGTACAGCTCACACTATCACACCATTTCAGTAGGGCTGAGGTCTGGACTTTGACTGGGCCATTGCAACACTTTGATTCTTTTCTTTTCAGCCATTCTGTTGCAGATTTGCTGGGGTGCTTGGGATCATTGTCTTGTTGCAAGATCCAGTTTGGCCAAGCTTTAGCTGTCGGACAGATGGTCTCACATTTGACTCTAGAATACGTTTGTATGCACAGGAGTTCATGATTGACTGCAAGGTGCCCAGGTCCTGTGACTGCAAAACAAGCCCAAATCATCAGCCCTCCAACACTGTGCTTGACAACTGATATGAGGTGTTCATGTTGGTATACTGTGTTTGGTTTTCACTAAAGGGAGGCTGTGCATTATGGCCAAAGATTTCCAGTTTGTCCAAAGGACATTGTTCCAGAAGTCTTGTGGCTGGTTCAGATGAAACTTTGCAAACCTAAGCCTTGCTTCCTTGTTCTTTATAGAGAAAAGAAGATTTCTCCTGGCAACCTTTCCAAACAAGCCATAGTTGTTTGGTCTTTTTCTAATTGTACTGTCATAAACTTAACCTACATGGTCTGACCTTGAAGTGAATTTGCTGGGACATTCTCTCCACACCTGGATGCTCCAAATCAGCAAACTGCCAGAACTTCTGCTTTTATATTAGTGGTCAGACTAGCTGATGATCAGTTATTTAAGTGCATTTGATTAGCAGCACCTGGGTGCTACTTGCCCCCATAATTCCTATGGGAGCAGTAAGAGTGTACTTAGTTTTCACAGGACTGCACAGAGTCCTGTGAAAACTAAAACAGTGGTTATCAAATTGTGAGGTGTGGAGCCAGTGCAGGGACAACCAGGTGAAAAACATGATCTGAAACTAAGGTGTAAAGAAAAAAACAAGACTTTGCTGACGCTATTGTCTTGATGAAGCACATGTTTATTTAAGTCAATTTTAAAACTAATCCTTTTTTAAAATTTTTTGTGATTGATAAAATAGTGGGGTGTGTATTTATATGGCTTCTGAGATGGAGCTCAGCAGAAAAAAATCAGAACCACTGGACTAAAACAAGGGCATTTCCTGTATAATCTAACCTTTTTTGTCATCACTTTTTTTTTTTTAAGTTAAATGTCCCCTGTTGCACTGTTTATATACAGTATATATGTCATACTGATCATACTCCACTATGGCCAAGCGTGTCCAAACTTTTGACTGGTAGTGTATGTCTGCACTAATGTGCTTCTTGGTTGAATACACTACTCAAAAAAGTTAAGGATATTTGGCTTTCGTGTGAAATTTCAGGATGCGCCTAAAATGCACTATAACCTTTACAACTGAACTTAATTTGACCTTCTCTACACTTTTGAACACACATGTCCAACTGTTCAGTGTTTCAGTACTTTTTGCATAACTCGCTGTTCTCTAACAAGGTGCTTAACGGCAAAATTCACAACTGGTGTTTGATCCATGAATCGACCAATACATTTTCTGGTTCAATTAGAATTGGTATTTAAACAGTCCTGTTCATCATGCTGTTCACATTTTGACATAAGACCAAGACGACACATAACAATTGTTTAACAGTACCTCGCCACTGTGAGTCTTCAGACGGGATGTTCTCAGAGAGAAGTGGCCGCTGAGCTTAGAGTATCATCGGCAGGTTGCAAAAGAGAGACTGGCAGAGTCACAGAAGTCAAGCTGCAATTGATGGTCAAGGACACATGACAAATTATTAAAACATTGACATTTTTACCCACCACTTTTGCTGGCTTTTGGTTCAATAAATTAACTGAGATGAGGAAATCCCCATGGCATACTTCTACTTAAACGCCCTACTTTCATGATATAACATGACGGTAGCGTGAACTTTTCACATTTTCCATAAATTTCACCCAAGAGCCAAATATCCTTAACTTTTTGTGACTAGTGTATGCAGCACTGTGATCATGGAGAAACATCATTAGGTTTCATGCATCACTAATAAAGAGCCTACCTACCTATATTTCTGTTACATAAAATCACTTCAGCTGCTGTTAAAATGTCCTCATAAATCTATATTTCATTGAACAAAAATGTTTCCCCATACCTAGTTGTAATTTCCAGCTTAGGTTTAAATAACTCCATTAACCTTATTCTAGTTTAAACCACACTGAGCTTATCCAAAACAAAAAAATCTGAAATGTGTCAGTTTGGTTCAGTTCTCCTTTCAGCATGGACGACACTGTGAGCTGTGGCAGAGCTGAAGGATCCTGACTGCACTATAATAAGAAATGCAGTGAAGTCAGTGAACTGTAATTGTGTATTATTTCAGCAGTTTTGGAGCACCCCCCTCCTCCTCCTCCTCCTCCTCCTCCGCTGCCCACTCTAAACACACCTCCCTCTCCTCCAGTCCTCCTCCTCCTCCTCTTAAGGCTACTTCGCCAGATGGTGCAGTCTTTTCTTTTGTTTACCCATCGCCCCCTGAGTTTACCCATCCAACCTTAGCTACGAAACTATGGACACTTCTCGGGGAGCATCAACGCCGGACTCCAACAAGTAAGTGAGAATTG
Organism: Etroplus canarensis; assembly: GCA_015106775.1. Taxonomy (NCBI): domain Eukaryota; kingdom Metazoa; phylum Chordata; class Actinopteri; order Cichliformes; family Cichlidae; genus Etroplus; species Etroplus canarensis. The sequence goes on from VUQH01031970.1 coordinate 47,975, forward strand.
ACTCTCCTGCAGAGTGAAGCCTCCAAACATCTTTGTCGGAGCATGAAGAAAAAAAAAAAAACCTACATCCACCTACTTACTTACTTAGCCATCCCTGCTCTTTTTACAACTAACCCAGCCAGCTGTTTTGCGCTGATAAACACACAGCTACGTGAGCCGTGCCCGCCAATAAAACACCCGCTGATTAAAGAAGCGTGGAGCCTCCCCGCAGCGGCGCCTCGACACCTGTGGAATCCGCTGCCGTTAGTACTTGTTTTATTTGTGATTTCTCTAGCTAACTTCCCTCAATTTATCCGCATAACTGTCCGCCGCCTGAGCGACAAGTCGGAAAGCCAATGGCGGCGCGCGAGCGTTTGTGTACGCCGCCGTTGCCGCGGGGACGGACCGACATTCCAAAGAAAAGCTGGAAATCGAGGGGCGGGACTACAGGCTCAGCACGGGTGGATGCGCGTTGGAGGAGCGAGTCGCAGCGAGGAAAAAAAAAAAAAGTTTTTGAAACTCCGTGGAAGTGAGGGGGATTAAAACAAGCATGCGTTTCTCAGTGTTAAATGTACCGCGGTGGCTTCCTCACACTTTTTAAAGTGGTGCTAAGCTTGCCAGCATGCGCAGCTAGCTGACCTAACTATAACGCGTCAGCTAGTCTCAGCTAATGTCAGGGTCCTTCTGCTAACATTTCCCCCCAGAAGGCTTTCTAACGCAGACGACAGCGATGGTTTCTGTGGGTTACTTGAGAAAGGAAAAGCTGTTTAAAGCAGATCGATCCAGCTGTTACAGGTGTGGCTGTATCAGTGGCCTCCCTTTTAATCTGCTCTGCTTAAATGCTGCTAAAAGCATATCTGATCTAGGGTTGGATAGAAGCCCTGAGAGGTGGGAAAACACACTATATGGACTAAAGTATTGGGCCACCTACATAACATATACAGGAGCTATAGGTAATATATAGGTATAGCTAATCTATAGGCATTAGTACGGAGTTGCCCCCCCCCCCCTTTGAAGCCATAACAGCTTCCACTCTTCTAGGAAGGCTTTCAGCAAGATTTTGGAGTGTGTGTGTGGGAATTTTTGCCCATTCATCCAGAAAGACACTGATGTTAGATGAGAGGGCCAGGCTCACAAACTCTGGTGTAGTTCATGGGTGAGGTCACGGCTTTGCTTTCTTTTATGGTCCTTTGCTTTGTGCACTGGGGCGCAGTCATGCTGCAACAGAAAAGGGTCTTCTCCAAACTCCAGAGCCATTTACATGTTCCCTGATGGAAACTTGCCTGATACCGGCATTTTGCAGAGATCTTGCTTGACACCGGCTGTGAAAATATTGAATGTGTTGGACCATGGTTGTGTAATATACAACAGAACTATGGGTGAATTCAAACAATATCTGGTGACCAGGCTTGGTGACCAGTGTTTGGCGAGCTTCCCATGGTATTAGCGTGGTTGGTGCTCTGTCCCAATGGTCAGGTGATCATGGGACTTTTAACTGTGTGTTTTCGCCTTTGTATTGTAATCTTGTTCTTTTTGTTTTTTAATTGAATAAAGAATTTTAAATTGAAAAAAAAACTGTTTCCACAAAGTTGGAAGCATAGCATTTTCCAAAATGTCTTGGTATGATAAAGCATGAAGTTTTACCGCCACTGGAACTAAGGGGTCCCGGCCAGCCCCAGAAAAACTACCCCATAACATTATCATTCCTCCACCAAACTTTGCAGTTGACAGGTAACGTTTTCCTGGCATGCGCCAAACTCGGACTTGCCAGACAGATAAGTGTCATTTGTCATCTCACGGAGCACATTTACACCACTCCATCCAGTGCCTGTGCTGTAAGGCTTACATGCAGCTGCTCAGCCACTGAAACGCATGCCATGAAGCTCCCAACACACAGTTTTTGCTCAGATGTTAATGCCAGACGAGGTTTGGAACACTGCAGTTATTGAGTCAGCAGAGCACTGAAGCAGTTTTTACACACTAGGCGCCTTAGCACTCGGTAACCCCCCTTTATGTGGTCTACCACTTGGCAGCTGTGTTGTTGTGGTTCCTAATTGCTTCCACTTTGCAGTAATATTACTTACAGTTGATCATAGAATATTGAGGAGGGAAGAAATTTCATGAACTGGTTTGCTGTAATGTGGCATCCTATTGCAGTACCACATTTGAGTTCAGTGAGCTCTTTAGAATGATCCATTCTTTCACAAATATTTGTAAAGGCCGACTGCATGGCTAGGTGCTTGATTTTACACACCTGTGTCAATGGGACTGAGTGAAACACCCAAATTCAATGATTAACAGATGTGGCCCAGTGCATGTGCTGTATTTCTTAATTGACTTGGTTGTGCTCTTTTGTACCTCAGGTAACCTGCCTCAAAAAGAGAGGGTGACACCAGGATGGGAGGGCTAGTAAGGTGGTGCCAAAGCTGAGGACTGCATTCTCACCTGTCTGCTGCATTTTGAACTGCTGCTCATTTTTTCATAGCAACCTGACAGCTGAGCCCCTTGACAAGAAGATAGACATTGGATATACCTTGTGTTCTTGCTTGCATAGAGAATAGGGATTTATGATGACAAATGGAAATTAAAATTCACTGAATCAATGGACAAGAGAAAGTTTCCTGGCACGATGTCCAGGCAAATGGATGCGTCATCCAAAAGGCGCACTGGTGGTGGAAATGGGGTGAGCTTCCCTCAGCCTCCTCTGCACTCATCCTCCATCCAGCAGGGCCGTATTCGAGCTGTGGAAGTGGCAAGAGGGAGAACAGGGTATGGCTTTACACTGTCAGGCCAAAGCCCTTGTGTCCTCAGCTGCATCCTGAAAGGGAGCCCTGCTGACTATGTGGGGTTGCGCTCAGGAGACTACATCCTCTCTGTAAATGACATTAACGTCTCCAAGGCGTCTCATGAAGATGTGGTCAAACTGATTGGACGCTGCTCTGGTGTCCTGAAACTAGTAATCGCTGAGGGAGAGCGTCACAGGCGGCACCACCAGCGCTCCACTGGCAGTCGTCACCACAGCAGCAACGCAATGGCAACATCTTACTTGGACTCATGCTCAAGTGATGATGAGTTGGATGGTTTCTACGACAACAGTGTTAACAACAACAATAACAGCAGGTCTGGCTGTGGAGCCCGTGGAGGTTGGTACAAACCCAAACTGGACTCTAAGCAGCTGGGGATCAACAGGGCAGAGAAGGTGGTGGCAGAGCTGCAGTCTGGAGGAATATTTAACATGATCTTTGAGAACTCCAGCCACTCCTCCAGTAGTTCAGACAAAGAGAGGCCTGGTGTTAGCTCATCATCATCGAAGCCGCGTCCACTGTCTGATCCAGAGTTCCCTCAGTATCGTAAATCCTCTCGTTCCCAAAGCAACCCAAACCTCCTCTCTGAAGAGGAGATGGCCCAAGTTCTGAATGATGATTCAGTCTTCCTAGAATCAGACTTTCGCCATCTCCACCTTCACCACCACGAAGAGCAGGATGTGGATGTAGGAGATGGAGGTGACTTGGGCCTAGAGCCCAGTGAGGGCATCCTCAATGTGGGAATGATTGTTGGCTATCTGGGGTCCATTGAGCTTGCCTCCACAGGGACGAACCTAGAGAGTGACAGTCTGCAAGCCATCAGGGGGAGCATGAGGCGTCTCCGGGCTGAGCAAAAGATTCATTCATTGGTCCTCATGAAGGTGCGACTGTAGTTTTTTGTTAACCTGTTTCTAATATCCTATAACTATTTTTATTATTCAGTAAAATATAGTAGTAGTTTAAAATAATCTCTTCGAAGCTAGGCTAAGAAGAGAGGTGACCATCAGTGAGCAGCAGTATGGCTTCATGCCGAGAAAGAGTACAACAGATGCAATGTTTGCTTTGAGAGTGTTGATAGAAAAGTATAGAGAAGGTCAGAAAGAGTTGCACTGTGTCTTTGTAGATATAGAGAAAGCATATGATAGGGTGCCAAGAGAGGAACTGTGGAATTGTATGAGGAAGTCAGGAGTGGCAGAGAAGTATGTGAAGGTGGTGCAGGACATGTATGAGGACAGTGAGACAGTGGTGAGGTGTGCAGTAGGAGTGACAGATGGGTTCAAGGTGGGGGTGGGATTACATCAGGGATCAGCTCTGAGCCCCTTCTTGTTTGCAATGGTGATGGACATGTTGACAGATAAGGTCAGGCAGGAGTCTCCGTGGACTATGATGTTCGCAGATGACATTGTGATCTGTAGTGAGAGTAGGGAGGAGGTGAAAGAGAGCCTAGACAGTGGAGGTATGCACTGGAGAGAAGAGGAATGAAAATCAGTAGAAACAA
>VUQH01031971.1:0-28593 GCA_015106775.1 Etroplus canarensis
GTGGTGTTCGTGTGCGTAAGTCGGAGGTTCGAGGACGACCAGACGCCGTTGTAGCTCCGTCCACGGACGAGACTAACTGGCGATCCGGCGGCGTTGTTTCTCATGATCGCTAACTGACGATCCAGCAGCGTTGTATGAACTGCCGGGCAGCGTCCGGGAGCCAAAGTTTTTGGTTTCCCCGGGGAGTATTGTCGCGGGACTGATGCTGCGGATTAACGGTTTCTGCGAACTCTGATCTTGGCTTGCTGTGTGGACCGGGACTTCAGTCCTCGGCATCGCCTGATGCCGGTGGCCGGGGAAGAGGACATTGCGGGCGGGGTGTTGTGTTGGGCTGGAGGTGGGCCCTGGCCGGCCGGCGCTACCCTTGTATGGGGCACCAGGTCCTGGGGGAACGCTATATCATTTCACTGTGTATTTATATGTAGTTGAAATGACAATAAAGTAATCTAATCTAATAATTAAGGTCCTGCTTCCCCTTTGAGTGTGCAGCATTCCTCAGTTTCTCCTCTAGATCCAGCACTCATTTGTCACATCTGATTCAAAATCATGAAAGCCAAATGCCTACTTCAAGACTCAGAACAGTCTAACGAGTGAGTGATATCACTGTGGCTACGTCCATCTTTTTATACAGTCTGTAGACTGACAGACATTTGAGTTTATTGAATGAACAAATGACTGAATTTTCTTTATATACACTGTAATTTTTACAGCAGAGTCATCTTTGAGATCAATTGCAAACACAAACTAAACTGGGCAAACTTTTGAAAGTAACAGTCATATGAAGAAAAATTAGGTAGTGCCTCAACTTCACACTGTAATTTTAGATTGAAAGGTCTAATATTATTTTTGTATTATTTCCTTATTTTTATTAAAACACAACAAATCCAAACGTTTAACTGGTGTGGTTGAGATACTGCTCATGGCTTTTTGATCATACTGCTCTCATCTCTGTACAGTTTTCAAGGAAGATTCTCTTCCTGACATGAAGCAAGTAGCTGGACAAAATGTTCACCCTGGGCTGTAGCACAGTGTGCTTAGTATTTGATACAATGAAAACCTCTGATACCCCAGAGGGACAGATGTCAAAAACACTTCTAAAATAGGTTTCATGTGAACTGGCTGTCAGAGTGACAATTGTGTGATAGTTATCATACAAAATACTGTATTTTACTGTACAAAATAACACTTAATAAAGAAAACGCTTATTAAGAAAACATTAAAATGTGTGATGCTGGCTACATTGTTACTCTGTACAGTATCCACCTTTTCATTGTCTTCAGTGCAGGGCTAGTGTTTTCAGGCTGGACCTGAAGTTGTTCTCTATATCTGGATTTCTTATTTGAAAAAGTATCTCACTGTATATCTTAATATAAAATATTCCAAAAAATTGTAAAGAATTTGAACAGCAGTTTGAATGCTTTGAAAATTTGTATTCATCCTCAGCATTGTGTATAAGGACATTAGTTTTTGGGGTCAGGTTATAATTAACAAAAGTTATTGTGTCTAAATATGAATCTCACAGCTCTGAACATGAAATGTAAAGCAAGACTTTAGGTTTTGTGTAACTATTACTGTTAATTACACTGAGATTTAGTTGTGTCTCAAAATTGTACATAAGTACTGAGTAATTGTTTTTGGTTTCATACGTTTTCAGTTACAACAGACTTTGTTGTTCTTGTCTTGGCAGGTCTGTAACCAGTGGTGACGGCTCCATGGTAGCACTGGGAGGAAGGGGGTCACCTGGTAGGGGTCAAAAGATTATCGTCTGTTCCACACCTTCATCTGGTCATGCTGCATCTGTGAAGGACGACAGAGACAGATTTGCTGTTGCAGACCCTTGTTGTGCGGTCGACGCCACCCAATTCACCACTTCCACTCCCACCACCACTTCCCTCCTCACGCCCACCTCCACCCCAGCTACACTCACTGTTAACAAGAAAACCAAAGGGCTTATCGATGGGCTTTCCAAATTCTTTACTCCTTCCCCTGTGGGCCGTCGCTCGCGAGCTATAGCCATAGAGTTGCCCGCCAAACAGTTAAGCTCTAGGGAAAAGGGTCCGCCCAAACTGTCCAAGCCACCAGAGCCGTTTGCCTTTGCTGCTGATGCCTCTCAAAAGATAACCCCCTCATCCTCTGCGCTTCCTCCCGCTTCCACATTGCCCGGACTTAGCCCCCCCTCGCAGGTGTCCAGCAGCTCCACTTCTGCTAACTCTCCCCAGAGCTCTTCAAGCCAGTCTAGTGTTCCTTCCCTGAGTAGTCTCTGCAATAGCAGCCAACTTAAGGGACTTTTTGACGGACTCTCTCACATTTATACTACTCAGGGACAGTCAAGGAAAAAGCGACTACCTTGCTACGCACCACCTAAGCGCATGCCCCATAAGCAGGATTCACCCCATGCGTCCAAAACGGGGCCCCAGCGCCTTGGAAAGAATGAGTTTAATAAAAATAGGTTACACTCCACAACTGCTGGGCCAGGCCGGCCCAGAGGACACCCATTTAAGATGGTCAGTCATTTCAAACGTAACCCTTTCTTTAAAAAGCGCAGGACACTAGGCAGGCTGAGGTATAAAGTGAGCCCTCAGAAGGGAGCCCTCTCACCAGGAAAGAGAGACTTGACAGACGGAAGAATTAAACCTGAGAATAATCATGGTAAGCAAGGCTCAAAATTCAGCCAAGATCTGCGTCTCCACACCTTTAAGCTTCTTCTTTAATTTTTTTTTTTAAAGCTTGACACTCGCAGTTATTTTTTTCCAGACTAGAGCTAATCTTTTCTTTGAGAAGACACCCTCAGCATTCTAACAGACTACTAATCTTCTTCCTGATTTAAATTCTTTTAGTTTATTAACACAGTTTCGTTGCGTTTTGACTTGACTGCGGAGTATACGTGGCTTCCATCCTCTCGCCCGTTGGCTTTTGTCATAGTGCATGGCCCACTAACTCCCTCATGTTGCTCCTTGCTCTGTCTTTGACCCTCTGCAGTAGTGCGCCCATTGTGATCACTACCTAGTAGAGACTGTAGTCCCATCGCCCTCTTCCTCATCCCACCCTCACTCTTGAAATCACTGTCTCCTCTCAACCTCACTTCCAGCGGTCATTACAAACCAGTGATTCACCCACCCAAGCTGACTCAGAGCTGACACGATGATTATGGCCTAAGTGTAGTAACCCTTACATTTCACTGTCTTCAGGATGAAGTCGCAGCTTAAAAAAAATAACATGTAGGAAAAACAAGTGGATATATGTTTCAAGAAGTTCTAAACACCATCCCGCACAAACACTACTTAATCCTCCAGCACATTTCCATAAATACGTTAATGACGCATCACTTCCACTTGTAATGGGTTTTTGTTTTGGTGGTTAAGTCATGGTGTTGATGTCTTTCATAAAATTACTGCCTGCTCTCCAGCATCAGTTGCTTTTCATGTCGACACTCGCTCCCTTCTCTGCATCTGCTTCTTAATTCATGGGAAACTGTCTTGGTGGATGACTAAGCACATGAAAGCGGTTACGCAATTAGAGTGATTTAGTTTCACTTCATTACATTAGGGATTTTCATATAAACATGCAAAGATGATACATTACGAAATTCCTCTGAGACACAGCCTCAAACGGGCTCAGCAGCAGTACTCACACTATAAGCACATTTGCATAGAATGCATTTATGAGATTATTCCACGACTGCTTCAAACAGGCTGCTGTTGATGTGCTGTCTGATGTGTTGATGTTGTGCTATTGTTTCTCTAACAGGCCACAACGGGGAGCTGCATGTGAAGCAAGAGGCCCAGGCAGACTTCGCAGCCATGTCCAGAGACCATGTCACAGAGGAGGACATTGAGACTTTCACACGTGTCCAGGAACTCGCTGCTCAGGTAAGAAAACTTAGTAAAAGATCAGACCTAAAGAAATGTATGTCCATTGTAGACAGTTGCAACTTTATTGTGAAATGTAATCATATCTTCAATAAAACTATCATGTTGAGATTGTATACGCAATTAAGGTCTTTCAGTGATACGCGATGTCATTCAGTTCTCTTGGGCATAATGTAATACAAAAGCAGCCACATTCTATTCTAAATATTTTTATTGTCTAAGTTTTAAAAAACCCAAAAGTTTTAGCCAAGAGCCATCGAGCAGCACAGTGGGGTGGTAGTTAGCACTGTCACCTCACAGCAAGAATGTCCTGGGTTCGAATCCACTGGCCAGCTGGGGCCTTTTTGTATGGAGTTTGCATGTTTCCCCTGTGGCTGTGTGTGCTTCATCCCAAAGAACTGGAGATTCTAAATTGGCCGTAGTTGTGAATGGATGTCTGTCTCTATATGTTAGCCTTGTGACTGACTAGCAACTTGTCACGGTGTACCTTACCTCTCACCCCATGACAGCTGGCATATCCTCCAGCCCCCTTTGACCCCAAACTGGATAAGCGGTTTAAAATGGAAAGATGGATGGACAAGCCAAGAACACATGAAACAATACACCTTTTAAAAAATTCTTCTTGCTGCCAGCTCTTGAGAAGTTTTTTAAATTTGTTTTTAGTATAATTTTGACTTTTGGAGGAGAATTTTTGCCAGCACATCTTACTCTTACATTCCTGTATATTATTTCAATCATCAGTTATCAGGATTGAACCATTAATGCTAGGCCTGATTTACTGTCTCATTTCTGTTTAACATTAACAGCTGAGACATTTTTAGAGTAACTGAGTAGGTTAACCAAACAGTCATATAGGTTGAATTCCCTCTTCTTCACACTGTCTCGCTGGCCTCAGCCAGATAATGTTTCTTCTCGTGGAAGATTTTGTTTTTCTAAAATGCTGACTCATGATACTGGAGTTTGAGTCGATATTTAAACATATAGATGCATAATACATCTGTGTTGCATAATAACACGAGTCTTAATCAACATAAATTGTTATTTTTCACTCATTAGCTAAATGCTTATAAAGTAAAATGTCTTATATTTGCGTTAAATTGAATAAGGGCTCAAATATTGCCAGTGTGCTAGTGGATTCAGTTCAGATACTGATGGAGAAACCATGATGATTTCAGAATATCAGGAAGACCGAATAAAAATTGTAAGTGCGGGGGGGGGTGGAGAAACTGAAACTGTCGTCTCAGATAGTAAAGATTATCTTACTTAAGTGGCTGATTTTTTACAGCTTTATCTTTCATTGCACATGAGAACCATGAACCACAATCTTGATATAAATTTGTCTCGACACAGTTATATGAAGTTGGGACAAGAGACTCTGTAATACTGAATTATCTGGGTCACTATATTTATCAGTGTGTCTTTGTTAAATCTTTTTGCAGAAAACTGGATCTCTGTTGAACACAGACTCCGTCAGATGCCCAGCTGTCATCGAATTTGGGAAGTATGAGATTCAGACCTGGTACTCATCACCTTACCCACCTGAATATTCAAGGTAAGGTTTATTTTCATGACAAACAGTGGCACATTCTTTGTTGTTGGTACTGTGGTTATTTCAGTGTCCTATTGTATAGCCTCTCATGCTGAAGTATAACCACAACTCTTCTTTTTGTCTTCACCAGATTACAAAAGCTTTATCTGTGTGAGTTCTGTCTGAAGTACATGAGAAGCAAAAACATCCTCCAGAGACACACAAAGAAGTGTGGCTGGTTCCACCCGCCAGCCAATGAAATCTACAGAAAGGACAACCTCTCCGTATTTGAGGTCAGCCTCCCTTTACAGCAATAAAGCAATAACTGTATGCTGCATGAGATCCCACTGAATGGGCTCTGGGAGGGAAAAAATGGGAACTGTTTGAACAGTGTCCTCTTGCTCTTTTTATTCCGTGTTTAGGTTGATGGAAATGTCAGCAAACTATTCTGCCAAAACCTCTGCCTGTTAGCCAAGCTTTTCCTGGATCACAAGACCTTGTATTATGATGTGGAGCCTTTCCTCTTCTACATACTTACAAAGAATGATGAGAAAGGCTGTCATCTTGTGGGCTATTTCTCCAAGGTAAGAATTATGGAGTGATTTTATGGGAAATGAAGGAATACCGCACATCATTTGTGAATGCTGATACTGAGACCTCACTGTAGTTTCTCCATTTTGTAATGTGGATTTAACTTCACTCACAGTAGTTCAAATGTGGGGATTTGGTTCTTTCTCAGGTTTAGATTATTGTAAATTGATCATCTGTGGGATTTGTAAAATGATCAAAAAATAAATGTCAGTTGCAGCTCTGACTCTCGCACAGGGATACTTTTTAGTGAAAAATCTCATTTTGTGTATGTGATGTGCATGTGCATGTGCACAGCTTTAGACAAGGACAATGGCAGGTGCAGTAAATTGCCAGCTTCAGCAGAGCTCTGACATACTTGATCTGTTTCTCCTTCCCTCAGGAAAAGCTTTGCCAGCAGAAGTACAATGTCTCCTGCATAATGATCATGCCTCAGTACCAAAGGCAAGGATTTGGAAGGTTCCTTATTGATTTCAGTAAGTTCCTTAATGCTTTTTTAGACCGCCACACTCAGTTTTTATTGTTGGTCTTTGCAAACAGTTTCAGATTAAAGGCAGAATTTGTAGCTTATGGCAAGGTGCTGTTATTTTGTTAAGGCTTTTCAAGGGGTCTAATCAAGAGCATTCATGTACAGTGCTTAGGCAATCACAGAAGATTAGGAGCAAGAAATATAACATTCTGGCTGCAGTATTAATTTGATGGCCAGTAGTTTTCACCTAAGCATTGCCTGAAGAGCTTTTGCCCCCCCATTCTCTCTCCTTGACTCCTGATGAGGCATAGATGCTGCTTTTATGTTTTAAATCTAGTAAATGCAGCACATGCAATATTTAAAGCCTGCAGTCCACTTATGAAAACAGTTGCTGCCTTGAGTGGATTTCTGTGTTTAGGCAGGCAGTTTTTTGTCATTATAGGCATTTTATTATTTTCAAGAGTTGTCTCTTTGCCGACTGTGGAAGAGAAGGAAAAAGAAGTGAGTGCAGGGGCGGGCAGGCGGTAATGGAGCATTTGATTTCCTGTTCACTTTGGGAACCATTGAGACACAGAGATGCGAGAGGATCTGTGATATTGAGAGTGTGCTGATAACAAAGACAGGGATTAAGGGAGATTGAACACAGCTGAGTTCTGAGCTCTTTGAAGGCTTTATTGGAAAATGTAGCTTTGGAGCTGGAAGTTGTTTAGATTAAGATTTTCTGTTATATTGGATTGTATTAGAGGAACACTTTGTCTCAGGTAGCTCTCACAGCAAAGCATCAGTGTGTGGAAAATGTTCTCTTTCAAATCATAATTCAAAGGTCTCAGAGTAGCTCTTTTGTTTTGCTTTATTAATGATGATATACTTGTAAAGTGACACAAAATGGAAAAATTACCTTTTCAATTAATTTATTGGAATATTCATCCCTAAGTGTTTTTATCACAGGCTGCTTTCTTAGCATTAGTAATGAATATTGTCATGATTACTGGAATATTATGTGTTCCCTGTTTTGTGATTAGATTAGCTTGTTTGGTTCTCAGTAGTGGGTGCACATTAAAAGGCATTAATTAATTTCATGCCGCTCATAATGGATGACCCTTGACAGGGCCGCTATAAAACTAATTACACACTGATACATATTAGTATTTTTTTCTTGTTCGTTATCTCTCCTAAGTGCAGTCTCCTGTGAGCAATGACATCCAGCTGCTTCTCTGTTTCGCTCTGTCGCTTTGTTTCCTCTTTACTTCCCTCTTTCAACCTCCTTTGTTGCCCTTGCCAGCATGTGTCATAGCTTCTGACAGAGGTTGAAGGAGTGGAAAGCTTTTCTCCCTTTACACTATTTGAAGGTGAATCCCAACTAGGGTCTGGCATCACATCCTTACATGAATACAGAGGGAAGGGGGGTGTAGGGATTGAATTACAATCTGAAATAACCAAGCTGCCGCCTCCAGCTTGACTAAAGCATTTTGTTTTTGTTTGAATCGTGTCTTTTTAGGTTACCTTCTCACCAGGCAAGAAGGACAAGCTGGATCCCCAGAGAAGCCGCTGTCAGATCTGGGTCGCTTATCCTACCTGGCATATTGGAAAAGTGTCATACTGGAGCACCTTTATAAGCACCCAGATAAACACATCAGTGTTAAAGGAATAAGCAGGGCCACTGGGATGTGTCCACATGACATCGCCGCTACTCTCCAGCAGCTCGGCATGATTGACAGACAGGATGGCAGGTCAGTTTCCGAGCCACAGTCTCCTTCAGCTTGTGCTGCTGCTTCTGCTGTCTGACTTATCCAGGCCAGTGGGTATTTTTAACAGCATATCCATTAATGCTGCTGAATATTGACAGAAGTAAGTCAGGTTAAGCACCCCCAAGGACATGGAGCACCTGCTGTCCCAATGAGCCCATCTACATGCTTGTATTTAACCACACATCACCTTCTGTCTACTTTGGCTAGGGCTTACCTTTTGCTATAGATGTAAACTAAAGTGCTTTTCTCCTGGTGAACTAGGATTGTGTTAATCAGAAGAGAACGATTGATTCAGCGACACATGGAAAGGCTGAGGGCAAACCCACGTCAGATTGAGGTGGATCCAGATGCCCTACGCTGGACACCTTCCACAACTCTGAATGCTGTACTGTCTGAAGAGGAGAGGGAAGCAGAAATGGATGTAGGTTCCTTTGTTCAAGAGACATTTATTTGTTTACGCTCGCCTGCAATGTTGTTAGTAAATGTTTGTTTGATTAGCTCTGGAGTTCAAATAGAGGCCATTAATGGGAAAGGCATTCTCACTGTCAGCAGGCATCTAATGTTGTGCAAAATTGCCCTAAATCAGTTCACTGTATAATTGATAGTACTGAATATTCCATGAAATGCAATCTCTCTACGGTCGCTTAACAGGACTGCGTCCTCCATGATGGGCAGACATCCAATCATGGCATTGCTCTTATTATCGGGAGAAACCTGCAGTGATTCATTTGTCATGATGTTAATTCCAATCTCTTGCTTTCCCATTAGCGTCGTTGCTCAGATGTTGGATCCGTGCGTGTGCCTGTCCCAGAGATAATGCGTCTTGTCTGTTTAATTATCAGGCTGAGCGTCTCAAGGAGCAGGCCAGTTGCTGGGAGAAGGAGGAGAGAGAGGGTTTCATGATGACTCATGGTAGCAGGCAACCTCTCACGAAGGTCCACTGCAAGGTTCCCTACAGGACCTACGAACGCCGGCCTGCGCCTCCCTGGACAAGGCGCATCCAGCGGACGGAGGAAGTGAGTGATGAGGAAGCTGATGATGATGAAGATGATGACTTCGATGGTTCACCACCCATCTTGACAAAAGCCCATGCAATGCTTGCAGCCAAGAGAAAGGTGACTTTTACTGTTTGTCTGCATTACTGTGGAGTTATACTCTCGGATAAGGCGGGATTCAATGTAAATCTAGGTGTTTTCCTTCATTAAAGACCATGTTGTGGGTGAGATAGAAAGGTTTGATAAATATTCATGAATTCAGTGTAGGCTTCAGTGGCTTCCTCCTGTCATCTGAAGCCTCCCTGTGTGCCTGCAGCTGTAGATAATAGATTGTGTTTTCACTGCTGGTGTCGAGACTGTGCAGGCTAAACCTTGTACTATTGTCAATGGTCATGGTTAATTTACTGCCCTCCTCTGTGCTTCTCACATCTGTTCTATCTATATGGCACTGCCCCCTTGTGCTGGAGATAATATTACACCTGGCTGCATGATGTCAGGGAGACCTTTTCAATAAAAACATTATAGAAACCAGCAAAGAATGACAGTGGTTGTTGGAGTTTATTTAGTGCATTAGTTACAGTATTCATTTCACATTCTTCTTGTGAAGGATTTCAGAGAGAAGAGTGGTTGAGTCTGAGGCAGCCGGTGGGAAACAACTGGAGAATGTAAAATATAGACTGCGTGGTTTCTGCTTACTCTGCCTTTCTCATTTGTGGTTTTCCACACCAGGCTGCATTGCTCAAACATTTAGTCTTGCAGTGTGGTTTTACATTTTGCACAGAAGCCTGAATGAATTCGAGCTGTACCCTCATGAAGGTCATCCACCTAGTGCCCTACTTTCCAGTATTAACAAAACTAATATGTTCTGATGGAAGTTGTTTTCATTGGTTCATTTTATGTTTGTATTTCAGAGAAACCTTGTTCTCAAGAAAAGAGGGCGTAAAAGAAAGCGAGTCAACAGCAGTGTGACAACAGAAACCATCTCTGAGACGACAGAAGTGCTGAACGAGCCATTTGACAATTCTGAAGATGAACGTCCTATGCCCCTTCTGGAGCGCACCTTCAGAGTCGGTGAAATGGATGAAGAAGAGGAGGAGGAGGAAGCACATGAGGACAAGACACCAGCTACACCAATGAAACGGCGAAGAGGTCGCCCAAGGCTGGAGAAGAATGCACAAAAAGACAATCTTGAACACTGGATTGAAGGTACTTGAACCTTTACTGTTGTTTAAAAATATGCTTTATTTTTTACTTCTCTGACTTTTTCTGTAACACCATGGCAAACAAGTTCAGTATTTTATATTTTTGATCTGCAGGAACTGATCTTCTCTCTAAGAGACCCAATAAACCTCGTCCAGTGAAACGGAAGAAAGGCTGGCCCAAAGGAGTGAAACGTGGTCCTCCTAAATGGAGGCTAAAGACCGAGCGAAAGATGGGCTTTAAACTAAATCTCTATACACCCCCTGAAACTCCAATGGAGCCGGAGCAGCACCATATTCAGACTGAGGAAGCAAAAGATGGGCCAGACCAGGAGATTGTCAGTGCAGACGAGGGCAGCAAACCAGGGAGAGGCTCAGCTAGTCCTGATATAATGCTAGAAAGGCTCCCCTCTGAGGCCCCAAGTCCTGCTGACCACGGCTCCCATAAGTCCAGCTCCCCTGAACCATCACCAATGGCTTCTCCGGTGTGCTCCCCTGTTGCCTCTCCTGGCAATGTGTCCCCAAGGCATGTGGATGCAGGTAATTCCCCAGAATTGCCTGAAGATGACCAGCAGGAGAGTGAACATGAGCGTGACTCCCCAGCCAAAGATGTGGTGCAGAGCACAGAGGGTGCTGTGTCACTGGAGAATGATAATGAGGAAGATGAAGAGGAGGGTGAGCAGAGAGCTCACACAGAGGATCAGGATGCAGATGATGAAGATGACAGCCACAGCAAGACAGCAGGACCAGAGAATAATGGAGAGGAGCTGGAACAGAGTTCAAAAGACATACCCAAATGCACCCCAACTTTTTTAGATCCAAAAGAAGACAATGACTCCAAGTTGAGTCAGCAGATTTCTGCAGTACCCTGTAGTGAAGAGGAACCAGCCAATGCTGCAGAAAACATCCAGGATAGTGCAGTGGCAGAAATGTCAGCAGCAACACCACCACCTGAAGCAGTAGCAGTTGCTTCAAAACAAGCTGCAGACTCTGATAATCCTGTAGACTCTGAGTCAGAGGAAGAGAGCACGCCCAGTCCTTGTCCAGAACACTTGTCTCTTCCGCCTGCAGAGAGGCCAATACTCAGTCCCATGCTGAGGGAGGATCCCCCAGTCTGCACAGAGATTGACTCAGAGACAGCCCAAGCTGTTCAGTCCCTGACACAGGAGACTGAGCGGGATAATGTTTTCCAGGATTGTGTGGAGAGCCAGGAGCCCTGCAGGAACCTGCAAACAACCTACACCCATGTGGGCCAGAGCCCCCACATCGCCTCACTAGATGACTGCCCCCAGTCAGACCACAGCAGTCCACTTTCCTCTGCACAGTCCCATCCCAGCCAATCAGTACGCTCTGTTAACAGCCCAGCTGTCTCCATCTTGGACAGTGGCTACACGCAGATTAGCCCTGACCACAGTGCCATTTCAGTGCCCTCAATCCACAACATGGAGACAAGCCCCATGATGGATGTGCCGTCAGTGTCAGATCACTCCCAGCAGGTGGTGGACAGTGGCTTCAGCGATCTGGGCAGCATCGAGAGTACGACTGAGAACTACGAGAACCCTAGCAGCTACGACTCTACCGTAGGCAGCATCTGTGGGACAGGTCCCTCCCAGAACAGCTGCTCATATGGCAGTATTCCCCCCAGTGGTCTGCCCCAGAGCAGCTGTGCTGTGAGTCAACAAATGGCTGCTGTTAACCCCGGCAGCTGCGGGATGATCCAGCAGAATAGCCTGAGCTCGCCACCGCACTGCAATGTCAAGTCGCCACAGGGTTGCGTAGTGGTGGAGAGGCCTCCAAGCAACAGCCAACACAACCAGCACAGTCAACACAGCCAGCGCAGCCAACACAGTCAACACACCTCCCACAGCAGGCATGGCCCACACAATCAGCACACCCAACACAATCAGCATGGTCCACACAATCAGCTAACGCAGCACACTCAACACAATCCACACAACCAGCATAGTCACCACCACAATCACCACCTGCAGCACAATCAGCTCAGCCAGCACAATCAGCATGCTCAGCATAGCCTTCACAATCAGCACGGTCAGCACAGCCAGCAGCAAACTATGACTCAATGCGCCATACCAACCAATTTTGCTACCACCATGCAGCTGGCAGACATCCCTGAGTCTGGCAACCCAAACTTTGCCCTCTATGAGAGGATCAACCACCAGGGGGATTATGGCAGTGGGCACTACTCTCAGTCATCTGGCCTCAGTCTCGCCAAACTGCAGCAGTTCACCAACACATTCATAGACCACCCTCACTCGCTGCCTTTCAACCACTCGGCCTCACACCCCATCACATCATATGCAAACACCCCTTCGCTGTCGTCGCAGCACTCTAGCCTGGTGTCCTTGTCCCAGACGCCACATCGAGTCCCCAACCCACAGGTGCAGGCCACCATGACCCCGCCCCCGAATCTCAGCTCACCACCAACCATGATGCTACAGCGCAACATGGGCATCCCGCCCTCGCAACAGATCCAGCCCCAAATGGCCTCCAAAAATCACATCTCTGCACGCTCCAAGTCGGCCTCGCTGTCGCACCACCCGCAGCAGATGTACCCCCGGCCGCCACAGGCTGTCACCATGCAGGCACCATCCAGGACGCTAGCTGCCATGCCACGCATGAACATGAGCATGAACATCATGCCGGCACCAGCCTATAATGTCAACTCCATGAACATGCCCTCTCTCAATGCCATGAATGGCTACAGCATGAGCCAGCCCATGATGAACAGTGGCTACCATGGCAACCATGCCTATATGAACCAGTCACCCCAGTACTCTATGCAGATGGGCATGATGGGAACACAGCCATACCCCCAGCAGCCCATGCAGGCTCCACCACATGGCAACATGGTGTACACTCCAGCTGGGCATCATGGCTACATGAACACAGGCATGTCCAAGCAGTCCCTGAAAGGGTCTTTCATCAGGCGGTAACTGTCCGCAGGACTGAGCTGCTTCTTCTCGTGCATTTTGCTGTTAAAAGATGCACTGATTTGGCCTTGTTTTCCTTTTTTGTGTCTTTTTGTTATTGTTAATGACTTAAAAACCAGCAGAAGCAGCAGCACTTGGAAAGAATGCAAAAAATTTCATCAGTGAGTAAACTTTGAAGCTAATGTTAAAAAGTATTTTTGTTTCTCCAGATGGGAAGCCTTACATCATTACGATGAAAATCTATTTAATTAGTGTCATTGTCTCTGATGTGTCTTTAGGCCAGGCGGGTTCAGAGCTCACAGGTAGAGATTTCAGCAGTGGTCTTGTGTAGCAGCCTCAAATGAAGCCATTTAATGTGCCTGCTACAGGTGGAGATAGTGGCCGTTTGAACCTGTTCAGTGTACCTGTCTAACAGTGCTGACAGTTAGTTTGTACTATACTCATGCCTTTGTATATTTAAATTATTGTACTTATTTTGTAAAGTGACAACTAGCATGCTTCAGTCTCTGTTAGTGACAGTGCATTGAGTAGTACTGTACAAGTGTTGTGCTTAATAGCAAGCCATTTTAAAAATATCTGGCCTTTATTAGGTTTCCCTTCACAGGGAGAAAGATGAAACTATATTTTGTTAATTCTAATAATGTAAAAAAAATGTAAACTTAGTCCAGTTTTCTGTTTGGTTTGAGAGGTTTTATTGCTATGTATGTATAATTCTGAAGTCTTTTGTAACAGATCTCCTTGAGGCAGCTTTCTGTTTAATAAAGCAGACTGATTTCTGTCAAAGTAACAAAGCATATCTCAGTGTTTTTACCCTGAAAAATTCTAAAACATTTCAAAATGTCCAGAAGTGTGGCAGAATTTAAAAAGAACTAAATGATTATAATGATGAATAACAATAAAGAAAATATAAATTTAGTCCAAAGTTGATATTTTACATAATGCCTTTAAAGCTATGTTTTCATTCCATCTGTAGATTTGTTTTCTATCTTTATAAAATGTTGGATTTATATTTTACCGAAGTGTAGAAGAATAGAGCCTGTGAATAGACCAAACTAAGCTAATGGATTGCATGTAAAACGCAACTTGTACTTGTGTTTTTGTTTATATTGCTCTTTTGTAACCTTTCTACCTGTACAGAGTTGCTGGTAAGAACAGGGGGGAAATACCTGGCTATGTGCACACAAATCGGACAGAATGACATTCTTGTATTTATGACTTTTCTCCTTTTGTCAGTCACTTAAAATGCTGTACATTTTAGCATAAGAATAAATTATGATTGACCATGTACTTGATTGTTCTCCTTTAATTTCAAACATTTACTTGGCTCAACTCAGTGGGTAGATTTTGAAGGTTTGTGATTAAACCAGGCACCTTTTTTCTCTGCAGGAAATTATTTTAAAATTTAAAGAAGTACAAGAAACCCAATTTACTTAGTTCAAAACCTGGTTTAATGTGATAAATGCTGATGTCTCAAGGATTTACTGTTTAAAATCCAAGAACATCAAAACACAAATGGGACAACAAACTAACCAGAATGGATATTTAATTAATTTGCCATTGAGTTATCAAGATGTTTAATGTTGCATAATTTTCATGGTGACTTACAACTGGAGACTTGGATTGGTTTAAAATAACATAAGAGTGTATTTGAAGCTGGGTAACAATAGATAAGACTTGACTTGTCTTTAGTGACTTGCCTTGACAATTGAGAGCTGAGGCTTGATTTAGACTCAAATTACTTATGATGAATGGACAAAAGTATTGGGCCATCTACAGGAGCTTTTATGACATCCCATTCTAAATCCAATCTACAGTATTTGCAGCTATAACAGCTTCCACTCTTCTGAGAAGGCTTTCTATAAGATTTTGGAGTGCGTCTGTGGGAATTTTAATTCAGAAGAGCATTTATGGGGGGGGCACTGATGTTGGCCGAGAGAGCCTGGCTTGCAGTTCTTTAGTTCATCCCAAGGGTGTTCAGCAGTGTTGAGTGGGCCAGTCAAGTTCTTCAAACTAAAGAATGAACTTTGCTTTGTGCCCTGGGGTGCAGTCGTACTGGAACAGATAAGGGCCTTCTCCCAAACTGTTCCCACAATGTTGGAAGCATAGAATTGTCCAAAATATATCGACAAGCTGAATCAATCAAACTAAGGGGTCCATGCCAACCCCCAAAAAACAACCCCATTGCAATAGGCCTCCTCCTACCAAACTTTACAGTTGACACAGTGGAGTCAGGTAGGCAATGATCTCCTAGCATTCACCAAACCACGACTCGTCCACAACACTGAAAGATAGGGAAGCATGATTCATCACTAAATGATCGTAACTTTATAATGTCTGCCACTTTGGGGCTGAGTTGCTGTGGTTCCTAAATGCTTCCAGTAATACCACTTACAGTTGATGCTGGTTTACCAGGAGAAATGAAATTTCATGAACTGACTTGTTGCAACAGTGGCATCTTATTAACATACTAGCTTGAATTCAGTAAGCTCTACGTGAGAGTGGATAGCTAGACGTTTGATTTTATACACCTGCGGCAAAGGGACTGAATGAAACACCTGAATTCAGTGATTAACAAGTGTGGCCCAATACTTTGGTCCACAATAGTGTATGATTTGTGAGTTGGGCTAGTCTTAAATCAGTCCCGACCTGTTCTTTGACTAGGACATTTATCCAATCATATGAGAGCCAGCTTTGATTTGTCCCCACTATATACAACTTTCACTGATATAATTTGTAACTTGACTTGAACGTGTCTTAACACCTGGGGCTGGGACCTGGGTCTCCACTGATCAAACTGATCAACACTACCATCAGCTCTCTTCTCTAGAGTCTCTCTTTTTATCCAGGAGGTGCATGTCCAGTTCTCTTAGCTGCTTCAGGAAGCCCCAGTTGGGGATGATGCGCCTGCGTTTCTTTACATGCTCTATGGCATCAACCACCGTCATGTCCTCACAAATCATGAGGTAGGCAAGGAAGAGTGTGGCAGACCGACTCCTTCCCATCACACAGTGTACCAGCAGTTTATCTGGAGATGAATCAGAGAACAGATTCATGGCACAGTTTTGACAACTTAAAGGATGAGTTTAACTAAATTACTTTTTTTCCAGTGGTGTCGGTGAAGTTGGCTTACTCTGAGGATTGCTCAGTGTCTTTTGAATAAACTGGGCAGCAGAGAAAAAATACTGGCTAAGGTCAAAGGTCGGGACATCTTCTGCTACTACACCGTAGTATACAATGTCCGTGTCACCGTAGTAACTAGGTCCAGTGTCCACGCTGTTCCATGTCCCCTCTGCTGCATTCAGGATGTGTGTAATCCCCAACCTCTTCAGGTTGTACTTGTCCTTTGCAGTCTCTCTACAAGAAGTCAGAGTCAGTATAAGTTTAATGCTCCATCATTATTTAGTTTAGAGATGTTATGTATTTTTTACTTACTCGTCCCCAATAAAGACATTAGGCCAGACCTCGTTGACATGAGTGTAAGCCACACTCCCACGGTTGAGGATTTTCTCCAGCTCATAGCCCCCAGGTGTGGAATAATCATCCTCTGGACTGGATTCCTCTGCTGCCCAAGTAACATTTATCTTTTTGCCAGTCTTTGACTTGCGAGAAGCCATTTTCTCACTGTGGCTTCCTCTCACACATGATTTATTTGCTTAAGGAGAAAAAGAAATGCCACACTTGTTTTTCACCCCCTCCACTGTTCTCTCTCAGCTGTCATGAAAAGGTACAGTTTTGGTTTTTGTTTTTCGCATGCATCTTCAGCAGCACTCACCAAGAGATTGAAGTCCTTCGTTTTCCTTCTTGGGAATTTGGTTTTCATCATTCTGGCAGCTTGTTGTGAAGCAGCCCTTAAAGGCAGAACATTGTAAGGTTTTAGTTCTGGCAGGCTCAAGTCAGGGCACAGATTGTATAACCGCTCTGTGACGGGCATCAAATGCAGAGGATATTTTTAGGGCTGTGATGTGGCAGGCCCCTGACCTTAGCTGCCACGTTCTCTGCCTGTAGGGAAAACTTCCACCCAGCCAGTCCCTGCCATCCACTTCTGAACACACAACTTTAATCTCTGCTGCTGGCAGGAAGCTGTGCTTATCCAAACTTTGCACTTGCCAAAGGATACCCATATTCACTGGAGTAAACAGGGCACTCTGAGCTTTTGCTCAACTGTATGAGCAACTCCTTGAAATTGTGTCAGTCTCTCTTAGCCTTTCTGCATATCTTCAGATGCTGGGAGAAGCTGTGTAAGCACAGCCTTGCAACACCCGTTAAGGATGTTCAGCATCTTCTGGAGCCTCTTGGGGCAAAAAGACAACTGAAATGTGTCAGACTGTTAGACAGATGAGGTTTTTCACGGGATGGCACATATCTTTGATTCCCCATTATATGATATGCACAGTCCATTCAGTGATCTAAATGCAAGCCCCCAAAGTGAGTGTGATGATGGCTGTATTGCAGAATGGCTGGATGAAGCTGCTAACATGTCAGATAGAGTTTTCACACCATCAGACTCCTTTATTTTTCCCTCATATCTTCATACTCTGCCATCATTCATTCTGACAGTGAAATCATTAAACCTGTGATATCCAATTCCTTTTATTTTGACAGCATCTCTCTCCCAGCGAGCTCTGGAGAGCATTTCTTATTAAGATGGCTTCAGTGTTTCATCTCTTTTCAAAGTCTGACCTGAATCTGTATACACACTCAGAAACCATACTGGCATATTTTTGTCATCTTGTATCAAGCCTCTTTAGACACATCACAGTTTTAACTGTACGTTACTGGATTGCAGCAGTTAAGATGCAGTAGTTTGAGAAATGTGAATACGTAAGCGGAGCATTGTTTATTTATAAGAACTGTCTGTCTTTGCGTTGTTCAAGTACAGCAGGGGTCTTGATCTTGATTGTGCTGTGTTTAAGGCAAGTGCTTAAGAAGCAATGCCACTGTTTTTGCACAGTTAGCTCCTTTAATGAAATTTTATGCATGCTTTGTATGATTGGTGACTGTTTTCAAATGCAAATACATTTCAAGTTGCTATGACAAGTCCTGAAAATTCCAACTCAAGATATTTTACTTCAAGCGTAAAGCTGAAAGGCAGTCATATGTCACACTGGGAACAATGTGGTATGGATATATAGATGTAGCTGAAAGGAATTATTTTTAAGAACAGTAAAAAGTACCTCTGGCTGCTCCCTTGTGCCTACTGTCATGTGAAAAGGACAGTTTTATAGTCATGTGTAAAACTACATCCATGTTTTAATAGCGTGTAGAACCACCTTAAGCAGAAATAACTTGAAGTAATTATTTTCTGTATAGCTTTCGTCTCTCACATTTATGTGGAGGAATTTTGGGTCACTCTTCTTTACAGCATTGCTTCAGTTCAAGATTTAAGATTCAAGAAGCTTTATTGTCATTTCATCCACATATAGCTGACGCAGTACATAGTGAGATGAGACAACATTTCTCCAGGACCCGGTGCTACATAAACATAAGCATAAAGATCGAATATGAAACAACGCAGAGCTAGGACTAAGTTCATTAAGGTTTGTAGACATCTCACCCAAGCATTGCTGTCAGGTTGAGATCTGGACTTTGACTGAGGTATTCCAACGCCTTGATTCTTTTCTTTTTCAGCCATTCTGTTGTAGATTTGCTGGTGTGCTTTGGCTCATTATCCTGTTGCACAATGTCAACAGGACAGATGGCCTCACATTTGGCTCTACAGTTCAGGAGGTGTTCATGGTCAACTCAATGACTGCGAGGTGCCCAGGTCATGTTGCTGCAAACAAGCCCAAGTCATCATCCCTCCACCACCGTGCTTGACAGTGGGTATGAGGTGTTTTTGCTGATATGCTCAGTTCGGTTTTTGCCAAATGTGGCATTAAGACCAAACATCTCCACTTTGGCCTTATCTGTTCAAAGGGCATTGTTCCAGACGTCTTGCGGTTTGTTCAGATGCAACTTTGCAAACCTTTGCCATGCTGCCATGTTTCTCCTGGCAACCTTTCCAAACAAGTGGTACTTGTTCAGTCTTTTTTTCTAATTATACTGTCATTAACTTTAACATTTAACATGCTAAGTGTGGTGTGCAGAGTCTGAGCTGGGTTTTTGTGCAAATTCTCTGAGCATGGCGGGGTGAATTTGTTGGGACATCCAGTCCTGGGAAGATTGTGGCATTGTGCTCACACACCTGAATGCTCCAGACCAACAAACTGTAAAAACCTCTGCTCTTTAGAGGTGGTCAGATTAATCAAGTGCACTTGATAAGCAGCACCTGGCTGCTAGTTACCTTCTTAATTCCTATGGAAACAGTAAAAGTGTACTTTTCACAGGACTGCATAGAGTCCTACAAAAATTAAACTTCAGGATTTTGCCAAATCATAAGAAAATAATACGATTCAAAATAATCCCTGACAAAAAATAATGAGAGGCAAATATTTAAAATTTTGCTACTGTTGTTTTGTACCTTCATTCTTTTCAAATCTCAAGTCTGTGGTTCTTTGTGGCTTGTGCTCAGGAGCAGAACCAAGGGGTGGCCAGAAGTCACAGAAATGTCTGGCCACCCCACACAACAAGTGGTGAAGCCCATTAGAAGGCTACAAATACTCTCAGAGTTACAACTGCTAATTACTATTTTTCTAGCTCAACCTTTTGCACAACCATTTCTCATCTGTGGTTGTTCCCACACTGACATATTTTAACAGCGCAACAGCACATTAAGGTTTTAACTATCTTATGAGCTTTATGAACACTTACAAGAGAACAACTCTATCAGTCATTATGGATTTTTTGAATGAAGTGAGGGTTATAAAAAAAGGTATTATACAGTATATGAGTCAGTGACTCATCCCAACCTGTCTCAGCAGATGGCTGCCCTCCCTGAGCTGGTTTCACCTGAGAATTCTTCCTGGTAAAAGGGAATTTTTTTCTGTGTTTGCTACTGCTCCCTCATAAGTGTCATTGTAGTGTAGTGGTTTACACATTTGCCTTGTAAGTGAAAGGTCAATAGTTTGATTCCAGTTGGGGACTCAAGCGCGTCTCAGCATGGTGGGTTGCATCAAGAAGGGCATCCAGAGTAAAACCTCTGCCAAATTACCAAAGTGGATTAAATCCCCTGTGGCTAACCCCTTGGGGAGAACACAAGGGAGCAGCTGAAGGTAAATTTTTTCCAACTCCTTGCTCATACAGTAGGAGATCTTTGACTCATTGTATTTGTATAATGTTGTAGGGTCTTTACCTTGTAATACAAAGTGCCTAAAGACAGCTGCTGTTGTTATGTGGCAATGTATATGAAATGATATAACTGAGTTAACAACATCAACAACAACAACAACAACAACAATAATAATAATAATAATAATAATTGTGCCTATGTGGTCTTCTACCATAGTGAACATAAAAGAAAATTATCTACTTAGCTAATGAGATGAAGTTTTTGAAATTAATCTGATCATTACCAACCTAATATGAAATTGCATTATATTGTAATGTGAGTTTTGAAGCAGTTAATTAAACAACTCATGCACAAGTGGGCTAACTGACTTTCACACACTAAATTTAATGGAAAACAATGACGGTCCACATAGTAACAAATGAACTTAAATAAAAAATTAAAATTCAGTTACAGTTAAGTCTGTAGGTTTTTGGACAATGACACTTTTTTTTTCTAATTTTGTCTCTTTACACCACCACAGAGAAATTTAAATCAAACAATCAAGATGTGATTGAAATGCAGACTCGCAGCTTTACTTCATGGGGTTTGACAAGAGTATCACTTTAACTGTTATGCAATTACAGCCTTTTTGATGCATAGTCTCCCATATTTGAAGGCTCAAAAGTACAGGGGCAAACTAGGATAACTTTAAATAACTCTAAATGATTTTAAATCTATATGGTTTTTAATAACTGGATGAACATTTTTTGCAGGTAATAACTGTTTGGAGTCTAGAACCCAAAGTCATTTTGCCCACTACACTGCCAGATAGAGAAGTGTGACTTGTCGCTCCACAGAACATGTTTCCGCTGCTCTAGAGTCCACTTAACACCACTCCATCCGATGCTTGGTATTGTGCTTGGTGATGCCAGGCTGATGTGAGTATGCAGTTGCTTAGCCATGGAAACCAATATCATGAAGCACCCGGCACACCATTTTTGTGCTGTTGTTGATGACTTGTTGCAACAATGGCATCTTATTACAGTACCACTGTCAAATTCACTGAACGCTTTAGAAAGACAAATATTTGTAAAGGCAGACAGCATGGCTAGGTGCTGACTTTATAGACCTGCGGCAATGGGACTGGATGAAACACCTGAATTCAATGATTAAGAGATGTGGGCCTTGTCTATATACATTAATTTCTTAAAATGCTATACAGAAAAAATACTTGAAATTTCCCATAGAAATAAACAGAGTCACTCTGATCAAGAATCCACTATGAATTTCCAGTGATGTAGAACACAATACAAACAACAGCTGGATGTGAACATACTTTTGCCACAACTAAACAATATTGAAGTTAAAAAGACAAACATTTGTCACATGTTCAGTTAAGATCGATATGAAGTTCATTTTGAAGCAAATGGAACCTCATACTTTCCACCTCCTGGTATTATGCCCTCCTCTCCAGGAATAAGGATGACTCCAGGCAACAGAGCTGGTTCAGAAATCCAACATTTGGGAGAATGTTTCTGTGCCGGCAAACAGCCTCCACAGCCTCCACCAGTGTTAGTCTTTCTTTGATCATGAGGAAGGCCAGTACAAGAGTTGCTGAGCGACTGATTCCTCTAGCACAGTGGACGAGCACCTTACCTACAAAAACAAAGACACACACTCCAGCAAGCTGCAAATTCTGTGGCTCATTGCTTTAAATAGAAACAAGAATAGGATTATTTATGAATTGTGTAATGTTAGGGTGTAACAATAGAGTCAGCTTATGGTTTAAGAGTAACAAAAGGCTCTTATGACTTGGGATGGCAAAAACACAGACGCTATTATAACATTAATACTGTTTATTTGTCTCTGTAATGTAATCCATTGCAGTGTCAGGGAGCCAGCAGTGAAGCAGCTAAATGGATTTCAGCCATCATTATTTCTTATTGTCACTTGAATAGTGCTGCCAAAAATATCTATTAAACACAAAGTGTTATTGCACAAGTCTTTACCTCTTCTTTGATGTAAAATAGCAAAATACTCAGTATTTGAAATTTACTTGATTTCACATGAGGGGTTCTTATAAGTCATGGCGTAAGAGGAGAAAAACTGAAGCTATAAATAAAAAATACAAAAACATGATTTAAATGAATTTTAAAGTTTTAGATTAATTTATTTTTTAATTATAAAGAGCAAAAATGTGCATTCAGCTGGAGTCTCCAAACATCCTCCTAAAGCAAGGACAATTATTTACACATTATCAACATTTGACATAATTTCTTGATTTTGTTTGACAGCGCCATTTATTTTTCAGCTTGATGATGTAACAGTTTTCTGTAACAGGATGTACTTGCCGGTAATATATAACTACAACACCGTTTTTATGTGTTTATTTTGTTTTTTGTTACCTTTCTGACTCAGAGCACCATGAATAAAATCAGCCGTCTCAGTGAAGAATGGGCTCAAGTCAAACTCTTTACAGTCTGGTGCTTCTACTCCATGATACAGTATGTTGGCGTCTTTGTAGAAAGTTGGCCCAGTGTCAATGTGCCGGGGGCCATCTGCAGCATTCACCACGTGTGTTATTTCCAGATTCACTAACAGGGTTTTATCCTGAGCTGTAGCCCTGTAAATGACACAGGAGAGGATATAAGAAATGTCATTTTTAGTGATTTTTCTCGCTTGCTGATGGCTCTGGAAGCATATGTGTGCAAATGCATCACTGGTGACTCAAATGTACAGATTTTATATTTGTCCCATCAGTTGGCCAAATACATGACTTGTTTGCAGCGACAGTTTCACAATCAGATCACCATATTGCAGCAGGGCCCCAAAGTGAGAATGCCACTTACGCGTCTCCAATGTAGAGGTCAGGCCAAACCTCATTGACAGCTCCAGTGGGGCGTCTGTTCTTCAACAGAAGGCTGAGCAGATCGCAGGTGGGTGGTGTTTGATACGCTGGCTCCTCCTTTGAGGTCATATCTGTATCTCTCACCTCAGTGTTGTTGTATAATTATCCCTTTTCACTCAAATTAGTGCGTACATAAATAACTTTCCAAGATACTTAATGTTCCAGGATATAAATGTTAAGAATTTATTACTGTTATCCTGCTGGTTTGTCTTCATGCAGGCATTTGGAAAAGACCATCAGCAAGTCCTCACCTTATTGGTGAAGCTCCGCTGTTTTCCATCGGAACTGGATATCAGTGTTGTTTCGAGGCTGAGCCCCACTGGAATAGGACAGCTGAACATACCAGAGACCGGGCACAAGCAATGTGAGCTATTTATTCCTCAGATGACTGTGACAGAAGCCAGACTGCTTGTGTTGTGATAAATTCAACTAAAGGACCACAGCAGTTTTAATGGTTGTAGTAGTGCAAGTGATACAAAACATGGTGAGGAATTAATTTCAGGTTGCCACACTGAATGAGTTCAAACTGCAATAGTTTGTAGCTATTGTTGAGGGTGTTACTGTAACGCTTTATTTTCAACCATCTAAAGACAATAAACAATATTGCCTGATGTTATTACCCACAAATTATTTGAATCCTTTCATCTTTGATGACAAGCCCTGTTCCTTTCACTATTATGAACACAAAAACTATATAAGCTATACTGGGAATTCATTTTCTGGAGTGTAGCTTTGAGCCAGTATGCTCAGGACAATTTCAACTCTTGAGAGAAGTGAACCACACTGTGCTGTTGACAAAGCAATGTTTGGCAAAGCAGTCTTAGTCCATTTAGTAGCTGTTTTGGAACTTTCCATCATATTGCAATAGCTTCATCAGCAAATGGAGTTTGCCCATTTGTCAGAATTATGGATGCAACATTCACATTGTGTGAAAGTAACTAAGATCCCAGACTCTAAAATATAGTCAGGCCTGCCCCAAAGTATATGTGGATTTATCTTTTATTTTACCGTAAAGCAGTGGTTCTCAAACTTTTTTGGCATGTCCCACCTATGAAGTTGAATAAAAGTTTGGCCTCACACCACACAAAAATGCATGTCCCACACCCCAGAATCAGTAACAATAAAAAAAGATCCACATTGAATTTTAGTTAAATAAAGGTGAATATTATCAGTGCAACAGCGTCAGCAAACTTTTGTTTCTTTTATATATAAATACCATATCTATTCACCTTAATTTCACTTACAGTATTAGTTTACACCTAATTGTCTGCACCCCACCAGCAGTGGCTCTGCACCCCACCAGTGGGGCCTGCCCCACAGTTTGAGAACCGCTGCTATAAAGGGAGCATGATTTACAAAATGAACATTATGTTGTTTAAATAATCAATAGACTAAACTAGAGAATGAGGCCTTAAACCCATCAGGAAATTGTTTAATGAGGGCCATGCATCAAGTGAGCAATAGAGCATTTTCCCCCTGAACTTCAATACCATCACGTATTTTGCAACCAGAGGAGTCGTTCTCTGCTGGCCATTGGAAAGGATTTGCCGATTTGTCAGCTACACATCCCATACTGCAAATCCTAACTCCCACCATATCCCAAAGGTGCTCCATTGGACTGAGACCTGGTGACTGTGGAGGCTATTTGAGCACAGTGAATTAACTGTCACATTCAAGAAACCACTTTGAGATGATTTGAGCTTTGTGAAATGCCACGTTATCCTGCTGGAAGCAGCCATCAGAAGATGGGCACACTGTGGTCATAAAGGGATGGATACTGTCGCAACAATACTCAGGTAGGCTGTGGTGTTTAAATGATGCTCAGTTGGTACTAAGGGACCCAAAGAATGGCAAAAAAAAATTACACCACTAGCAGTAGCCTGAACTATTAATACAAGGCAGGATGGATGACCCTTAGTTGATCCTAAGGGGCCCAAAGTGTGCCAAGAAAATATCACTCACACCATTACACCACCAACAACAACCTGAACTGTTAATACAAGGCAGGATGGATCCATGCTTTCATGTTGTTTAAGCCAAATTCTGACATTACCATCCAGATGTCACAGAAGAAATCGAGGCTAACCAGACCAGGTAACATTTTTTCAGTCTTCTATGGTCCAGTTTTGGTGATCCCATGCCAATCGTAGACTCAGTTTCCTGTTCCTACCCAACAGCAGCAGTACCAAGTGTAGTCTTCTGCTCCTGAACTCCATCTGCTTCAAGGTTGTGCATTCAAAGATGCTCTTCTCCATACTACCTTGGTTGTAACAAGGGGTTATTTGAGTTATATTTTTCCTTCCTATCAGCTCAAAGCAGTCTTCTGACCTCTGGCATCAACAAATGGCAATTGATTGGCTGATTAGATAGTTGCATTAATGAGCAGTTGAACATGTGGAGCTAATAAAGTGGCCAGTTAGTGTATATTCATAACTGAAGTCAGTAATGAGAACTCAGACACTATCTAATGTATTCAGTGGTTACTTTCATGAAGTGTGCTCACAGAAATGACAAAACCTTCTTTCACAGATAATTATAATTTTTCCCTTTAGGTATGCAGCCAAAGACAAAAGGACACTCCAGGCTCATCACATCACCCATGTGCTTAATGCTGCTGCTGGGAAGTACAGCGTGAACACAGGGCCCAACTTCTACCAAGATGCCAACATCACTTATCATGGAGTAGAAGCTTTTGATATGCCATCCTTTGACTTGAGTCCCTTCTTTTACCCAGCGGCCAATTTCATCAAGAGCGCTTTGAGCTCACCCACAGGTGAGGTGCTCTCACAGTGCTTGAGGTATTCTTCTTAATTTTCACACATTAACTTTGGAAAGACAAGGCAAGGTACAGAAACATTTGTCAGTCAATTCCCATTACAGCAGACCCCAGTTGTATTAGTCATTAAAATGCAAATCAAACACTAAACATAATATCAAGCTAATATCTTTCCCCCACGGTAATCTTCTCATAAGCTCAGACCTCAGCCAAGAAAATTGGTTTTAAATGGATTGCCCTGGCAATTTGTAAGCAACACTTTTATTGGACATGGAAATTACACAATTATGTTTGTGGCCTGCGCCAGCCTGGCCTGTTATGCAAAGTGAAGTCGGTATCTGACATGACAGTAATAAGATGAGGCCTCCTTCTTCACATGCTGGCTGATCGGGGGCTCCAGTGTGTGGCGGGGCCTACAGTAATCCCCAGCAGAAATACACAGCAGCCAAGACAGTTCAATTACGCGCTCCTCTGCGCCCTAATCCTCAGGCCTGATAAGGAACCAAGGATTACTGTGTGTAAAAACATTTGTTGCAACATTGTTGAAAACTTTTAGTCAGGAGTTAGAAGTACTCCTCTCTATGATGTGCATGGTTTTAATCCACAGCGGAGTTGCAAATTTGATATTTATAAAAAAGTTTACAACAATACTCCACTGATTGCTTATAAACATAGAGTTGTAGGAAGACCACACTGTGAAATGATCCACAGGAAGTCAGATTTTGTTTCTGCTGCTTGGCAGGTAAAGTGTTCGTCCACTGCGCAATGGGTCTCAGCCGCTCATCCACCTTGGTTCTGGCCTACCTGATGATCCATGAGAACATGACACTGGTCGATGCCATCAAAGCTGTGAGCACCAACAGGAATATTTGTCCTAATGACGGGTTCTTAGAGCAACTCCGAGAACTGGACAAAAAGCTCCACTGCCAGGGATTATCAAGAAGCTTCAGTGGGTGGACTTAAAAATGAAATCTTTCAGTTCATAAATTTGAATTGCATTTTTGCCTCCAATCCAGTGTTAAGAAGCTATTATAGTGAAGATATGAATGTAAAACATGTTCTAATTTTCTGTACTTTTTAAATGAATTACACTTCTGTGAAGAAATTAATGTTTTTGTAATGAATACATACTACAGCCGTATTTAAAGATCAAAACCAAATAGTAAAACAAATGAAGAGCAGTGAGCTGTTCCTGTTCAAGCAATATTTCTAAAGAAAGAATGACAGCTTAATTCACTTTAGGGTAAGATCACTTATTCACCTGCTCAGAAATGATCTCTAAACCTTACCAATTAAGTCTAGAGGAAAGAGACATCCTTAAATTATGAGTTCAAAGGACCTAAAAGCAGGCTGTGAAGTTTCCAGGTTACAAAACCAGACAAGCAAACAAAACACAAGCCTGGGCAGAATCAAGATTATAGGCGAAGCTACAAAACAATCAGCAACAGAAACAAAGGCACAAGGCACAAAGACAGTCTGTCTCCTTTTGTTTACATGGCAACCTACCTCAATACATCAATACTCCAGTCCAAAATCAGTTCCTGTTTGGTGATCACCATTTTTGTGTCTTCTGTCTGAAATCAGAAATCTATAGACAAGTTTTGGTGGTGCTTTCAAAAATTCATACATTAGAACAGTTTAGTGGCATTCGTGTTCAGCCAGCAATGGTAACAAAAAACATCAGCTACAGGAAATCTACCACACCTGGTGGGTGAACAGCTGTTCAGGTGCTCATTAGAGCAAGTATCTAATCAGTCCATCACATGGCAGCAGCTCTATGCATTTAGGCTAGTAGACATGGTCAAGACAACCTGCTAAAGTTCAAACTGAGCATAAGAATGAGGAAATATCCAGTGAGCAGCTGTTCTCTGGTTGAAAATGTCTTGTTGATGCCAGAGGTCAGAAGAGAATACCCCTGCACTGAGCTGATAGGAAGACAATAGTAATTCAAATAACCACATGCTGCAGTCAAGGTAGTATGCAGAAGAACGCACAATACATCAAACCTTGAAGCAGATGGGCTACAGGAGCAGAAGACCACACTGAGTGCCACTCCTTTCAGCTAAGAACTGTAAAGTGGGGCTACAGTTCACACAGACTCACTAAAATTGGACAATAGAAGACTGAAAAAGTGTTGCCTGTGGTTTGAAGAGTCTCTAGTTCTCTTGTGACATTCTGGTAGTAGGATCAGAATTTGACATAAATGACATGAAAACATGGATCCATCCTGTCTTGTATTAACAGTTCAGGTTGTTGGTTGTGGTGTAAGGGTGTGAGTGATATTTTCTTGGCATGCCTTGGGCCCCTTAGTACCAACTGAGCATCATTTAAACACCACAGCCTACCTGAGTATTGTTGCGACAGTATCCATCCCTTTATGACCACAGTGTGCCCATCTTCTGATGGCTGCTTCCA
>VUQH01031974.1:0-29790 GCA_015106775.1 Etroplus canarensis
AGTTCCTCTCTTGGCACCCTATCATATGCTCCACAAAGACACAGCGCAACTCCTTCTGACCTTCTCTGTACTTCTCCATCAACACTTTCAAAACAAACATTACATCTGTAGTTCTCTTTCTCACCATATCTTGGCTCATCAACTTGATCCCTCTGTAGCTGTTAAAGCGCTGCAAATCATCCTTATTCTTGAAGACTGGTATCAGTGCACTTCTCTATTCCTCAGGCAGCTTCTCACTCAGCAAGATTGTGTTAAACAATCTGGTTAAAAACTCCACTGCCCTCTCTCCTAGACATCTCCATACTCCCACAGGTATGTCATCTGGACTGAGCTGCCCTCACTTCCTCTTTATTAATACTCTGCACTTCCAGATTTCCTCTCTCTCCTTTTCCTCATTCATCTACTCCTCAGAATACTTCTTCTACCGTCTCGACACACTCTCTTGACTCATTAGTACATTTCCATCTCTATCCTTAATCAACCTAACCTGCTGCAAATACTGTCCAGTTTGGTATCTCTGTCTAGCCTAGTGGTTCTCAAACTTTTTTGGCACGCCCCACTTCAGAAGCTGAAAAAAGCTCATGCCCCCACACCACATGAAAATGCATGTCCCTCACCCCAGAGTTTTATCAATCACTAACAACAAAAAAGGATCCACACTAAATATTTCTCAAATACAGGTGCATATTATAAGTGCAATAGCATCAGCAAACATTTGCTTTTGTCATTTTCATATAAAAACCATATCTATTCACCTTGGTTTCACATAATATTTTTCTCACCTGTGTCCCATCTGCAATAATTCTGTGCCCCACTAGTGGGCACAGAGTCATTGCATTGAGTACTTTACTAAAGTGGGTTTAATGTACTTGTGCTTTATTTAAATATGTATACCTTATGCTGTTTTCTGCTTCTACTTGGAAGTCTACTTGCAATTAATGATTTCATGCCATGGTTGAAAAATTGTTCCAATATTGAAGTTTGAAGTACTTTTTGAACAAGTTTGAGTTACAGAACCCCACCCCCCCACCAACACACACACACACACACACACACCCCTGAAATGTCCATGTCCTGCAAGCACCCCTGTTTACTGTGATTTGTTTTGTGGACCAAGATAACTGTGAAAAGAACCCAGTCCTAGTTTTTGGGGTAATTTACTGACTCATAATTAAGAATATTATTTGGGGAGTTTAGCGTAAGTCATGTCTTTTGCACTGTCACAAATGGCTGTGAAAATAAATGAGGTGCTGCAGTCACTCATTGTTGCCACTAGTGGGAAGCCTAAACCCAGTAAAAATAACAGTAAGCCTATCGTGACTTAAGGCTATTGTTTAGATAACTTGGTTTATGCTAAAAAAATGGTTCTGTTCAAGAGCAATTAACCACAGCAAAATCAATACACATACACCGACAGGGAAAATAGAGTTAAAAAAGAACAGCCCCTGAAACCTGACCTTTACTTTTACTCCTGTCTGCTGCAGCCACCTAAGTTGCTCAGTGGTTTCAGAGAATTCTGAGGTGCAAAAAGATGGAGCATTTTTATTCTGCCATAACATCCACATCATTAATTTTAGCGCTTTCACATAAAATATGTTTTCTTGTGCTTGTACATGTATACAACTACGGTTGTATTACCAGGCTGAAGATCAAGTGAGGTAGTTTTATTGGGAGAAACTCAGGATATTAAGTGTTTCCTCTGAGGGCCAGAGGACTAACCTTCTTGGACTTGTCCTGTGGTTTCTGGTCCAGAAACACTCATTTCATGTTATGAGTTCTGAGCTACTGGCTCATTATGGAGCCAAAACCTCATTTCATGACCTTCTGGCAGCCTTCAGGACCTGTGGCATTTAACTGCAGCTTATATTAAGCATGACAACCCTCTTTCAGTTCTTCAACACAAAAAACTCAAAGGATGCAGATTTGAAATTAATAAGTGAACTATGTCAGATGCCTGTGCCACTTTTACACTGACCATTTGTGCTTGCTAGTTTACCTACCCAAATGACATGAGGAAAAGGGAGCTACAAGACAGAAACTAATTTCCATTAAAAATAACATCTTGACACAGTTTGACCAGACTGTAGGGAACCCCCACCAATGACAACACGGTGACCCAAAATAGACCAGCAACCTCTGCTTACTGTCAGATGGGGAACAGACTTAATCTAGACTGGCAACAAAAAATGACGCATTGATTGCTCTGCTCTGTAACCCAGATTACATTTTTCACACCATATTTTTCAACAAGCCATTATCCATCCACTATACAAACTGCTATGTGCAGTATATACTAGTCTGTTTATCAGAATGGACCATCATTTTCTTTGGCTTTAGAATGTGGATAATAATTCTGAAACAAAAAACAGGCTTTGTAAATATAGTTCTATAACTGTGCGAATCTGTGGTATACCACCATTCATTTCAATGACTTCTTAAAGGTTTGTTTTCATTTTTGATTTCTGGTAATCTGACAAAATACTGGAACTCCAAAAAGATATAGTAACTACTGTTGATTTGTGCACACTAATAAAGCTTTTACTCTTACTGGGGATATAGGCTCAACTGGTAACTAAAGAAGTACATACAGTAATGTGAAGTTATGTGGACTACTGTATGGAGTGGTTAAGGCTGAGGCTACACTTTAAATGTAATGTGCATTGCTTTGCACTATATGGACAAAAAGTATTGGGCCACCAGCATATTAAGATTTTGTACCCAATGGAGCATCTGAAACTCAAGCAATTTCCCACCTGGGATGAATAAAGAATTTTGATTCTGATGAGCTTTTATGATACCCCATTCTAAATCCACAGGCATTAGTAGTGTTGCTCCCTCCTTTACAGCTATAAGAGCTTTCATTGTTCTGGGAAGGCTTTCTACAAAATTTTAGAGTGTGTCTATGAAAATTTTTACCCATTCTTCCAGAAGAGCATTTGTGAGGTCAGACACAGATTTTGGATGAGAGGGCCTGGCTCACACTATCAGTTCTAATTCATCCCAGGGGTGCTGGATGGGGTTGTGCGGGCTATTCAAGTTCTTCCACACTAAACTCATTCAGCCATGCCTTCATAGACTTTGCTGTGTTCCTTGGGACACAGTCTTGCTGGAACAGAGAAGGGCCTTCCCCAACCTGTTCCTACAAAGTTGGAAGCAAAGAATTGTCCAGAATTATTTTCCTTCACTGTAACTAGGGGGCCCAGGGGCATCCCCAGAAAAAAACAAAAACAAAGGATTATCCCACCAACCTTTACAGTTAGCACAATGCAGGTTCCTAAACACATCCGCTTTACAGTAATACCTCTAACAGTTGATTGTGGAATATCAGGGCGGGAAGAAATTTCACAAACTGACTTTTTGCAATAGTGGCATTCAATTACAGTGCCACAGTGATTGAGAAATGTGTCCCAATACCTTTTGTTCATACAGTATGTAATGTTTAAAATGTATCCCCTGAGTGTTAGTAGAGAGTAAACCTGAGCTGCCTGAAAAAGAAAGGGAACATTCACCTGCATACAAAAATGACACCGTAACAAATGGTATTGTTAGATATTTGCTGATGCAGAGGAAACTGTATGAGCCAGTGTGAGCTGACAGAATCTGGAACTAGTCTGATTCTCACAAAGCACTGATCAATCTGTTACCTCACCCGATGTATTAAGGTTATAAAACAGCCAAATGTGACAGCAAATTTATAGTAGATGAGAAAGGCCATGGCTGCAGTTTTTTTTCACTGTTGTCAGATAATAAAGCTTGTTTTCTTGTAATAACAGGTTCATTTGTCTCTGTGGCTATAGAAAACTGCCTTTCTTTTCTCACTATCACAGGATAATTATGGAGAATCTGGTAGCTATGAAGCCTAGATCCTCATTCTGGTTAAAGTGCAGTCAAGCTTATCTTTTACTCAAATGAGAAGGATCGATCTGAGTGTTATCTCTTACACAAAGACACTGGAACTGTGCAGGCTGACATGATTGCAATCCATACCATGGCTTTCGGGTGGCTAACTTTCCTTTATACGGTCAGAAATAACAGACATAACATTTACAGCACCTCGTTGTTTAGCCTTTATTTATCATTATTCCTTTTAAGAAGTATATCAATAATAACAATAGGAGAGCAGATAAAAGCACCTGCTGCTCCCTGCTGTATGTCTTGCACCACAGAAGCATGCGGAGTGACAAACAGAGAAAGGCTGTTTACGCCAGTATCAATAGCAGAAAACTTTATTTTTGGGGTGAGAGAGAAAGACATTAACTGACTACCTGTGAGGAAAAACCAGTAGCAAGAATAATATAGATGCTGGTATATTTATAAAAGGAAATTAGTGAATGACGCTTACGCTTTTAGTAAATATTTTCCTGATTAGTTTATGGTCTTAGTTAGTGGCTTCAAATACTCTTGAACTAAACCAGTTTGTTTTGTAAATCATGTGCCCTATTAATGTCTAGAAGGATGACAAATGCATGCTTTAGGGTGGATCTACCTTGTGGTTAACAAGTCCCTAACATATGAGGTTGTAGTATTTCCTTGATTTTACGTATCAGCCCCACTCCCCTGATGTCTGTCCTCAAAAAGCTAAGATGCTGATTGCGAAATTGCTCAGCCAGGATATTAAAAAAAAACACCTCTGAATGCACAATAAAGAGAACTTTGCAACAGAATTTTCTTGGCACACTTTGGGCCCCTTGGCACCAACTGAGCATCTTTTAAATGTGACAGCCTACCTTAGTATTGCCGCTGACCATGTCAATCCCTTTATGACCACAGTGTTCCCATCTTCTGATAGCTGCTTCCATCAGGATAACTGGTTTCTTGAACATGACATTGAGGTCACTGTGCTCGAATGGCCTCCACATGTCAAAAAGTGGAGCCAACAAATCTGCAGCAACCTCGTGATGCTATCATGTCAGTATATGAACCAAAACCAGAATTATGACATACATAATGTATTATGTGTTCTTTCATACCACATTTTCACTTTTGCAAAGAGACAAAAGTCCTCTTTTTAAGTGTATACCGCCGCTTCATTTTCATTGTTGTACTTTCCATCATATTCACCAAAATCCGCAAAACTTGTGACATTTGTTGACTTGAAACTTTCCCTGATGGGCATGGTATCAGACAGGCTAACCTTCTGTTTGCTCACTTTACTATAAGAAAACAACTTCCCTGCTTTCTTTGCAGGGATTGGGTTAAAGCCTTTTTTTTTCTCTTTTTTTTTGAACAAGACTTTAGTAAAGTGCACATACTGCAGATCTGACCAAAATGCGGAACATTGTCTCCAGATGTAGAATAAAAAATGCTGTGCAGTCCCACATAAACTGGAACATCTGGTCACTCTAGGCATACGGTGTCAAACTCATTTTACGTCATAGACGTCAAACCATTTCAAACGGACTGGACCAGTAAAGCTGTTTCCTAATAAACTTACAAAGAAAAATCCCCTTCCAAATTGTTCTGCAAAGTAGTTTAACTACACATCCAATCCCTGAGACGTCAACAATAAATCACCCAGGTAAAAATCCCTGCCGCATTACCTATGCAGATTTACCCGCCGAGGGAAAAGCCTGAGGTGTTTTTTTAAAAATAAAGAAATGCTGCTGTAGTAAATCAAAGAAACCCAACCACATGGCTCATTGGGCTTACACTGTAATTAAATAAAGAACTTTATCCTTTAATTAAAAATAGTTTAAAACACTTCTGTTATTAATTTGAATACGAACAATAAAAAAACAGCCAATTTTCTTTTTTGATTTTTTACTTTGGAATATAAGAGGAAATAGGTTGTGTCTTTGTCAGTAAGAAGTCTGTAAAACTGATGAAAATGTAGTTAGAGGCATAAACTGTATGCCCTCCTTCTTTGAATTTCCCACATTTTCCAAAGCCATCCTGTGGGCCACTATTAGACCCTTTGATGGCTGGTTCTGGCCCAGTGAGCCATATGTTTAACATCCTTAGTCAGTTCTGAAGGCAAAAGGGGAACCAACCTGGTATTAGCAAAGTGTATCTAATAAAGTGATCGTCGGATTGTTGGGGTTTTCTCTTTAACACTGTAGTATCTTTACCTTACAATGTGAAGCGACTCGAGGAGACTTTTGTTGTGAATTGGCACTATATAAATAAAATTGAATTGAATTGAAGTGGCAGGTGAGTATATATCCATACATATCCAGTTCCAATATAAGTTGAAAGTAAGTAGCAGATAAATGTTTGACATTTTAATTCAAATAATTAAATTTAAAACTGAAATAATCAAAATGATAACAACTGAAATAGTTAACTAGCCTATAGATGATAAATAAGTTAAAGTAAATGAATAATGGATGGTAAATTAGCTACATCTTATAGCTAAGCAGTTCAAATGAAGCAAATGTGTGAAGACACAATGAAAAACTCCATAGCTAGCGCTCAGGGGTTTAGCATTGTCTTAAAGTCATTGACAACATGGCGTTAATTCTCTAAAACTGAAAATACTTCAATGGTTCAAATAACTATACAATAAATGCTTTCAATAGTTAGGAAATCACAATGCTGACATTTCCAGCTTGTGTTCTTAAACGTTTACAATTTAACTGTATAAAAAATAGCCATGCACAGACATATGGACTGAACATAAAATGAATATCAACAAAGTTAAACTGCCATCTCATGTGAATTTTGTAGTTACAGGGCAGATCTTAAAAGATGAAATGCTTCAAGAAACTGAGACCATTCTATTTTTAATGATGCTTGAAGATTTCTTTGTTTCACTGGTGCAAGTATTTTCTACAGTTACGTCCATAAGTTTTGGGAAAATTTTAGATTTTTTTGGTAATTTCTGCTTCTGTACACCACTACAGTGGATTTTTAATCAAACGGTCAACATGTGATGGAAGTGCACACCTCCAGCTTTAATTCAAGAGGTTTGACAAAAGAGTTGTGTTAACTTTTTAGGAATTACAGTCATTATTATAATTAGCCCCATTTTCAGAGGTGCAAAAGTAATAGGACAGCTAATATAGGGAATGTTTTTAATTCTTGGATTAAAATAATCTATCTATCTATCTATCTATCTATCTACATTTCATTGTTCTGACTCAGACAAGCAGCAGCTGTGTAAGAGAGAACTTTCATAAATAGACCTACTGTTTATTTGCTAATTTTGTGACTGACTTTGGCATTGAACAAAGAAATAATATAAAGTTCCACATTGAGACCAAGTCATTATAGTACCAGATTCTTGTAATAAGAGATGCAGCAGCAATGTACATTAGATGGCACCAGTGGTTTCTGTTCACTAATAGGCTGAGTTTAGAAAAAAAAAGAGACCAACCAAAAAAAAGTAAAATTGAGGTGTTTAATGGATGCTTTTAATGCAGAGAATTGAAAGAAATGACAAATGAATGAGAGCAACACACTCTAAGAAGCAGAGTTATTTGTCATGGAATGACAGATGACTGAAGGCTTGGGGGAGAGGGGCCGATGAGGGGGGACCAGACATTTGCAGCTTTCCCTGCCCCCTCATCAGTCTCTCGGGAACAAGGGATTATGGAAATGTATAAATGCAAGAGAGGGGGAGACTGACAGACAGAGAGGAAGAGAGAAAGGTGGAGGAGAGAGCAAATAAGAGAGGGAGGGAGACAGAGCGATGCTATTGGTTGACCGTTATAACATCAACCGTGATGGAAATATTTCTCTCGCAGTCTAAGAAATAGAGGAAGAGACAGCCAGAGACAGTAGACTCAGGAAACACATTCAGGTCTGTTTTCAAAATCTTTGGAAGGGATCAAAAAAGGGTGAGATTAAAAAGAAAGAAAGAAAGAAAGAAAGAAAGAAAGCAGGGTAAACTAGGAGCAGGAGAGATGATAGTAAGGTGGACTCAGTAACTTGTGACTCCTGAGGGCTGTGGAGATTTTTTACTCGAGAACAGGAGTGTTTTTAAAATCAACATGTAGGCACTCCGCAGGTTTCTGATTAAATACTTCTCCACTAGAATTTAAGCATTCGAACTGCATGACAGCTAAGACAGGTCTTCATGTTTTTGGAGAAATCTGAGGGATGCGTTTGAGACAAAGATGCAGAACAGAATATTCTGACATGGTGCCGACCCAAATTGACAGAGAAGAGGAAAGAGTGGACTGTTCAGTGGCAGACACGTCTCCTACCAGACACAGGTATTTTCTGCTCGATATTAAGGTCAGTCAAGATGTTGATCCATGCTAACTAAAACTACTCTCAATAGTGTAGTGTGATGTTGCATCTGTAAGTCTGTAATGTGTGGCATTACAGTGTTAACTAATATTTTGATTTGCTAAAATATTTGCTGCCTTACTGATTTATACTACTTTCCTTGCAAAATCAACAGAGGTAATTTGCTTTGTCAGAATATAACTGTCTATTGTGCAAAGCGAAATATTGAATCTTAGCTGTTAGGTAAATAATTACTCAACGGTGTAGTGATAATCATAAAAATAAGTAAAGACTCTGTAAATACCAACTCATGGCTAAACTACCAGACGTGGTTGTTTACAAATCGGTTATATATGATTTAGAAATATATGCGTCATTAATGGTGTTCTAGATTCAGAGCAACAGATGAACTGAAAGCCATACAGCAAACTACTAAACTATCACAAGCCATAACCGTTTTCAACAATAACTCCTGCT
Organism: Etroplus canarensis; assembly: GCA_015106775.1. Classification (NCBI taxonomy): domain Eukaryota; kingdom Metazoa; phylum Chordata; class Actinopteri; order Cichliformes; family Cichlidae; genus Etroplus; species Etroplus canarensis. The sequence continues at coordinate 8,650 of VUQH01031974.1, forward strand.
GTTTTTACTGCTCTTAGTATCGACAAGAAACCTGTGCTTCTGTTGTCAGTGTGTTGGTCAGACACTTGGTGGTTTGTGAGGGGGAAAAAAAGATGTGTAGGCTTTGTCTAAAGAGAAACTACAGGGAGGAGGAGGAGACAGACATTTTCCCTGACAGAGACTGAAAAGAGGAGCACCGGGCCAACAGCAGACTACTGTGGCCGTGAACAGACATACAAGTGCTTCCTAAATCACAGCAAGGAAGGAGCTGCCCTGCTGACAGACGAGTGAGCAGTAAAGCAGCCACAACTTCAGCTGATTATAGATTGTTACTAAAACTGAGTGCTTTACCTACCTGGACAATATAGACTCAGCTTTCATCCAAGGAGAAAACGAACAATAACCTGCACCACAGTAAAAAGAGGAGGGAGAGTGACCACTAGCCAGAGAGAGGCAGAGAGCAGGGAGCGAGTCTCCTTTCTCTCTTCTGACCCGTCTCCTCGTCAGTCTGGCTGGAGCAGCCATGGCGTTCACCTTTGCGGCCTTTTGCTACATGCTTACCTTGGTACTGTGCGCAGCTCTCATCTTCTTTGTCATATGGCAGGTGAGTGTCACTGTGCACACACTAAAACATGCAGGGCCTGAGAGCATCCTCACTGTAGCATCCCACACAGGCAGACAAACTAAGCCACCTACACACAGATGTATAATAAATGCTGACAGCAATACAGAATTGAAATATCCGTTCCTCTAGAGATGAATACATGCATTATAGTGTCCACTGAAACTTGAAAAAAGGGCAATTTTATTTATCAGACACTTCAAATGACCTTTTAGATCAGTGGTGTTTCCAGGATTTTCTCGGGGGGGGGTTCCAACAATCATGAGAATGAGAAATCAGAAAATTCTATCAGAAATAAAAAACAATCAAAGGAACTTCAAAACTGGTTAAAAATGGAATGAGTTTTACTTATTTCAATGTGTGCAGACCTCTGGCCTCCATAAAATGCATTAGAAGATGTAGCTGTCTGATAATAATACAGAGGCTGCAATGACCAAAAGATTTAATGGTGAGGTAATGAAGCTAATAAAATGCAGTCAGATTACAACAGTAAATTTGTTGAATTCTACTGAGTGGTGGGAGTGATTAACAGTGTCTCAAACATCCTTTATTTCCAGTTTGCAAAGCAAAGTAGTCAGGGAATGGTAGGCAGTGGACCAAACCACTGTACATGTTGTACATGATGGAGAACCCATCTTTCAAAATTTACAAATTTATTCTTCTATCTATGATTAAACCAATTGCTTTCACTGCATGTAATATTTTTAATGACACTTACACATTTACAGTGATGCGCTGAGGAGGATAGAAAAGGGCAGCTAGACCTCTTTGCACCCCTGTAATTGTAATTTCCTGCCATGGTTGCATTGACATAACGACTCAGTATGGGGGTGCCACCCCAAGCAGCTGGCCCCATCCTTCCACAATAAACCCACTTAGGGCTTCCAATGTATTGACAAAAAACAGTTCCTAAAACAAGATGTTCAGGCTTCAGCAAACTCCATATAATGAGTACAGACAGTCAGCAAAACACAGTGATCATAAATCTTACCGCCAGACTGTTATGAATCTGTCTGCCTGCAGGCATTTTGAGTGGAATTTGCACAGATATCGCTGGAGACTGGTGGACTTGGTTTGCTTGTTACACAGACTCAACAAACACCAAAGCTTTGATCTCTCACCTTTAACATTCCCTCCAAAGAGGCAAGAAAAATGCAAAGCACAAAAACGCATCATTATGAATATAGGACTTGAAATGACTAACGTACCAATTCACTAAGTGGGTGAGACTACATATGAGTCAGTGTGTGTCTGTGTGTGAAAGAGACAGTGAGAAGCCTGTGTCTGGCTCAGCTCTCCACCATGTGACTGAAACGCTTATCAACCTATGATTTGGTTCACCCCTTCCCCCCAGTCTGCCTCCACCCACGGACACAGCACCCCAACTGTATGTGACTGTCAACCAATCAGAATGTTCGTTCACTGGTATAGTAACCATGGTGCCCACTGAGGGGCTCATCATGTTGCTATGGAAACTGCATCTGTTTACAACAGAGCTAATTGTGAACGAAAACGAGGGAGAGCCGTATAGACTCATATGTGTAAAGTGTTCTTTCATGCCATCAGTCACTGCTGATGCTCACTTATCTGCAAATGCTGTCTGTGTGTTTTTGCTTTTCAGTGGGCCATCAAAGGGAAGCTTAATGCTTTAAATCCTGAACTGACGATAAGCACAGCAAGTGGCCTTTACACTGTAAATTACTAGTGTTTTTATAGAGCTATTAATCAGGGAGCTGGTCACATACTCGCTTCATAAGGAGCAGATAGAGTGCTATCTGTATATCTGAACAATAGCGTTGGTTTTTTCTGCAGTGATTTCAATTTATGATATTTTGATGTGCTCATTGGCCATTTCATTAGGTACACCCGCTCAACTGCTCATTAAGGCAGATATCTAATCAACCAATCACATGGTAGCAACTCTCAGTGCATTTAGGTATGTATACAAGGTTTGAGGTTACCTGCTAAAGACCAAGGCGAGCATCAGAATGGGGAAGAAAGGTGATTTAAGTGACTTTGAATGCAGCATGGTTGTTGGTACCATACAAGTTGGTCTGAGAATTTCAGAAACTGTTCATCTGCTGGGATTTTCTTGGAGAATTACCCCAAAGGTTTAGAGATAATGATCTGAAAAAGAGAAAATATCCTGTGAGTGTCAGTTCTCTGAGAGGAAATGCCTTATTCGTGCAAGAGGTCAGAGGAGAATGGCCACACTGTTTCAAGCTGATAGCAAGGCAACATTAACTCAATAACCACAACCAAAGTATGCAGAAGAGCACCTCTGAATTCACAAAAAGTTAAACCTTGAACCAGATGGGCTACAGCAGAAGAAAACCACACCAGGTACTACTCCTTTCTGCTAAGAACAGGAAACTAAGGCTACAATTCACTTAGGCTTACCAAAATTAGGTGGTGATGTAATTTTCTCGGCACACTTTGGACCTCTTTGTACCAAATGAGCGCTGTTTAAACAGCCCACCTGAGTATTGTTGCTGATCATGTTCCTCCTTTTATGTTCCTCCCTTTATGCCCACAGTGTACCCATCTTCTCATAGCTGCTTCCAGCAGAATAATACACCATTTCACATTGGTTTCTTGAACATGACTGGATTGTATATACTTATATGTCATCTACAGTCACCGGAGCTCAATCCAATGAAGCACCTTTGGAATGTGGTTGAAATAGAGATTTGCATCATGGATGCGCAGCTGACAAATCTGCAGCAAATGTGTGATGCCATTATCTCAGTATGGACTAAAACCTCAGAGAAATGTTTAAAGCACCTTGTTCAATCTATGCCATAAAATTTAAGGCAGTTCAAAAGGGGAAAAAGCAAAATGGGTCCAATCCAGGACTAGCGAAGTGTAACTAATTATGTGGCCGGTGGGTGTATATTCCAGGAAAATACCACAATCCTCTTAGGATTTTTTAAAATTTATACATGTTCTTATATTCAAAAATTCCAGAGCACAACTTGTGACAAGTTTTTTTGGTAGAATTACAGAAATGCTGCAAAAAATTGTAATTTTAAATAGCCATTTAGTTTCCAACGTGAGCTTAATTAACAGAGTCTGGTTTACCTTACCTTACCAAGTGGACTCATTTCAGACCCTGGCCATATATTTGTTTATTTGTGCCTTAGTAATATTTTTTATAGTTTATATCCTACCATGAATTTGTCTACTTCTTGTATAACTTTTAGCGCACTGGTGTGATAAGGAAAATGCAAAGTTGTGTGGGCTCATTTATGAACCCCAAAATATAAATATTTTAATTTAATATTGCTTTGATTTTTGTTGGTAATTATTTCATAATTAGGCATCTAATTTTGACAGTTTTCAGATATTTCAGTAATCTAAACAAAATATTTAATAACTACTACAAACAAGAAAATTGTTCAAATTTAGTTTTAAATAGAAGCCTTACAGTAATAAAGGATAGGAAAATACCATAAAAATGATCACTATGTTGTTGATCACAGCATTATGGAGTCACCAGTTCATCTATATTTTGGAGTTAAAGTGATACTAGCTTACCATAATGCATAATTATAGTTAATGGAAAAAAAAAAACAGTTTTCTGCTAGTCTCAAGCCACCCCTTATTTCTTTACATTTTGCTCAATAGTTCTCCAGGCTCCGAGTTTTTTGGACATTTGCTTCCTTTTCATACATTTTCAGTCTAGTCCTTGTCCCAGACCATTTTGAGAGGAATTGTTTTTTGTCTGTTTTTTGTTTGTTTATTAAACCACTTTGCACTCACCTGTTTCTATTTTTGCACCAACAAGCCACATGTCTCAACATGGTTTGCAGTGTGTACTTGAAAAATTTGAGAAAACTGGACATGTGAAGGACAAAAGAAGAAGCGGCAGGCCTAAAAACTACAGTATCTGAAAGTCATGCCCATGAGAAATAGAAAAAACTATCTAGAAAAGATCTGGCACAGGACCTGAGACATGCAGCTGGCCCTTCAGTTGATCCATCTACTGTTTGCTGATCAGAAATAGTTTCAGTTGAAGGGTGACTGTCAAGAAGCCATTCTTAAGGAAAGGAAACAGGGAGATAAGGCTTAAAATCAGTGGCAACAGGTCTTATGGACTAATGAATCCAAATTTGAAAATTTTGGTTCAACTCATCAGTATGTACAAAGGAGGTCAGGAGAGAGGTCCAATAGTAAGTGTCTACAGCCACTTGTAAACCACAGTGGAGGTTTGGTCATGGTTTGGGCCAGTGTTGTTGCAAATATTGTCAAAACTAATGGAATTATGAAGGCAGAAAAGCACCATCAGATTTTGAGCCTCTATTCAGCATAATCTGGAAAACATCTGATTGGTGAGCGATTCATTTTTCAGCATGAAAATTATCCCAGACACACTGACAATGCAGTAAAAGCATACCTGGACAGAAAACAACATAATGGAACACTATCAGACATGGATTGACCTCCCCAGAGTCCAGACCTCAACATTACTGAAGCAGTGTGGGATTATCTATATAGGGAAAAGAAGCAGCAGCAACTAACATCAAAAGAAGAGCTTTGTAATGTCCTTCAATTTCTTCAGGAATAGCCTGGAGAACTATTCCTGAAGAAATTAAAAGAAAGCATCCCTAAGAGAGTTCAGGCTGTGTTGAATGATATAGGTGGTCATACCAAAAGTGGTCGTACTTTCAAGATTGTTAGAATTGTTCAAAATCTGTTATTGCCTTACGTGCTGTATTTTCATTTCTGTTTACACATTTCAATAAATTTTGCACTTATACCATATTTTGCAAGCAAAATATAAAGAAATGAGGGGTGGCTCAAAACTTTTTCCACAGTACTGTATAATGAGGTCATAAATGATCCCAGTCATATTAGTTGCTGAAATAGGTTGATCACTTGAGGGTTAAAGGAAATGAAAATCTAGAAATAAGGGGCCAACTGATAATTATTCAGTGACAAACCGGGGGGGAAATTTCAATCATACATACATATATAATCACACATAATGTAAAATATTGAGAGCTCCCTAATAGCATAAATGGCAAAAGCAACTGTATGCATTTATACATGCCATTAAAGCACCATATGTGCTTGGGCAAAGTGATCAGTGTGGCTGCAGCTGCAGAGGATGTAGGGATTGTTATGATCCTAATACCACAGCAGTATACAACCACCTGAGTCAAAACAAGTTTTAAGAGTGTTTTGGTGAGAAGACAACAGCTAGATTTACATTACAGTTACAGTGCATGGGTAACCAAATGTCACATGTCTGTTATTTTTCAGATCATTGCATTTGATGAGCTTCGCACAGACTTCAAAAACCCCATTGATCAGAGCAATCCCACCAGAGCGGTAAGAAGCCTGCTGTTGCACTGCTTGCAAGAATGATCATACTTTCATGTGCACACCGAGAAATCCCTTCTTTTCATTTTCAGAAAGAACACACAGTGAAGGTTCCACTACTAAAATAGTGCATATGTTGCATATTTCCAAAGCAGAGTTCAGGAAGTGTCACATTTATTTTATAAATACACACAGTACACCCACAGTAAACAATTTTTAAGCTTGCAATCACAGAAAAAAAGAAACCATCATGCGTGTTATGTAAATTAATGTTGGGGTATTTTGGAACAAAAGCTTTCAAATGTTTAATTCTGCAACATTTAGCCTAGCCATTAATTTTTCTACATCAAATATTTGCTCTACTTTGAAAACACTAATCCAAGCTTCCAGGTGATTGCTACAGTAGCACCCAGGCAGTGTTTCCTTGAACATTCATTTGTATGCAGATTGAAGTAATCAGCCTCCTACAAAGATGTCGGGTCATTGACTTAATCAGTTACAGAGATCCATGGAAATGAAGCTGCTTTTTAGACAACGAGATACTGTCGTGCCACCACAATAGGAGTGCAGTCTGGAGGTTTCACCTCACTGTGACTAGAACAAACTTGTTCACTTGAGTCACACTCAATTCAAAATGACAGAAAATAATAGCTGATAGAAACTGAGCTCAAGTGTTTATCCACTCATCTTGCAGAGCTGCTTATATACACTACACATAAGTTTTCTTTTGAAGATTAAAATCTTATCATGAGTAAGTAGTTAGAGCCATTATTCATTTAACAAGTTAACAGCAGCTGTGAATATCATTTTCACAAGATAGCTAATGTTCTAGCAATCATGTGAACCTGCATCTGAACTGCAAAGTGAGAGTGATGAGGAGTGGGAGAGGAAACTGTGAAAATAGACTGTAGGAGTGTGGAGGCATGCCAGCTACAGGGGGGTGGAAACAATAACTGCAACACCTGTAAAATACTGTATAATGCAATCAAATACAATACAGTCTAAAAAAACACAGTGATTTTTCCAGTTCCTCCTCATACAAAGACAGACGTTTGTTTTGACAAGCAATCAGTGCTTGCACATTTCTAGTTTCATGGCAGTGGTATTGGTATCAAGGCTCCTATATAGGACATTGCATTGTACAACTAGATGACATCCTGAATATATACTCTGATGTCAGTATGGTAGATGTGTTCAGAAATAACTAGATCAAGCTGGATGCAATGCTGTCAGTCTCTCCCAAAATCAATAAACTGAGCAAACAGAAGACAAGCGAAGGCAACAGCCATGGAAGATAAACAGCAATTATATTTGCGGTTAGCTGAGAGCAACACGTGTTCGCTCAAGCGCAGTTGTGTACAAAAAGGACAAAAGCAGTCAATGTTTGTTGGCAAGGGAGAAATGACAGAAAGACAGCATGGAAAAGGATAAACATCTGTTTTAAAACAGATTTGTGTGCAAAGTGAGAGCCTCCCCATGTCCCTTTCTGTGTTCCTTTCATCACAAAACAGCAAAATTATAGAAATCTTGCTCTTGACATTTATTTCTTTTCAGGCTTTCTTTTATTGCAGCAGATATAGGAAAATTATAAGGCTGACTGTCAGTGAGATACCTTATTTGATTCTTTGACAATAATTGCTTGATTAGCTTATCAATCTAACTACGGCACTCTTTGCCCTGTAACCGTTGCTCCTTTATCTGTTTTGCATATTGTGAAATGTCTCAGCTGCCTTTGATTAATATCCTCAGACATATTTCTTTATTGGAACTATTAAATATTCAGAGTGAATTGGATGACCTGACACAAATAGGGGCACCTCAGGGAGACCACAGGCTGTAAAATCTGAGCAGCAAAATGATTTACACTGACAATAACAAATCATATGATGCACAGCACAGGAGTTCAGCAGGCAGCTCTAAAACAGTGCTCTTTATATTTTAATGTTCAATGTTGTGGATGAATAAGAATAAAAGTGAGAAAAGTATACAGACTATACTGACAACATTGAGACTGGAGAACTTGTGTCTGACTCAGGGCAAAATCCACTTTCCACTTTCAGGTCACTAGGGGAGCTTTAATTTATGTCCTCAGACTCATAAAAGGTGCATATTGCTCCAGCTAAAGGGAGCTGATATCACTGGGGCCTTAACACAACTATGACAGATGCCCCAATATGTTGGAATGAATTGACACTCTTAGACATGCTGCTTACCCACTTGATATATTATATCCAACAAAATAAATGAAGCCAAACAAATTAACAACCCCTCTGTTAATTACCTGACTGCTGTTATTATTGTGTGCTGGCTTTCTGGTGATGAAAACAGAGTAAACAAGGCAAATGAACTAGACCAAAACATCTAATTTGCTTTACTGACTAATCAATGGACAACCAAAGAAAACAACAGCATGAGAGGCAAATATCTGATGTCAGGTTGGTGCACTAAAAGATGGATGCCTTTAATTTTAAAACTGATAATTGAACTTCTACAGTGGCTCACAAGAGACTCAGAGCTGTTAGCTTTACAAGATAAGGTTGGAGACGTGCATACAGTAATGTGAATTTTGGCTCTGAAATAGGATTTAGCCAGACTGTGAAATGGAAAGGCAAGTCAACAGGATTGCATTTTTTAATTTTTACTTCTTTGTTAATTGCAATTGAATTTACTCAACCATGATTTCTATCATATAAAGTACCACAGACCCCCATAGCCCTTTAGCCTAATTTCAGACCCATTTTAATATTGGGAAACACAGGTATTTTTTATTGTCATTAATAACACCTGTGTTTGCCTACTTTTTCATGTATGCCACTACATTAGATTTTAAATCAGACAGTTAAAATGTGATCAAAGTGTGGACTTTCAGCCTCAATTCAAGGGAGTGGACAAAAAGATTGCATTAACTGTTTAGGAAGGAAGGAAGGAAGATAATAAAGTATGATCCAAAGCATACGGTATTATCTGTTAAAGCTAGTAGAGGCAATGTTATGGCAGGGGCACGTATGCCTGCGAATGGAATTGGTCACAAGTGTTTATTGATGTGACTGCTGATAGAAGTAGCAGGATGAATTCTGAAATGTACAGGGCTATACTCTCTGCTGAGATTCAGCCAAATGCCACAAAACTGAATGGATGGCATTTCACAGTAAAAAAGATAATGACCCAAAGCATACTACAAAAAGCAACCCAAGAATTTCTCAAGGCAAAGAAATGGGATATTTTTCATTGGCCAAGTCAGTCAACTGATTTTAACCTAACAGAGCATGCTTTTTACTAAGTGAAGACAAAACTGAAGGCAGAGAGACACACAAACAAGCAGCAACTGAAGGTAGCTGCAGTAAAGGCCTGGCAGAGCATCTCAGGGGTGGAAACAAGCATTTGGTGAAGTACATGGGTGCTAGATTTCAGACAGTCACTGACTGCAAAGGATTTTCATTCAAGTAATAAAAACAATCATTATCAGAATCCATTATTGATCGCAGGAGGAAAGTTGCTTACATCAGAGATGCTCCATTAGATATCAATATATGTAAATATGAAAGATGCAAATGAAATATGAAAATATATAAACCTAGTATATTTAAATTTATGTTAGTTTGTCCAATTACTTCTGAGCCTCTGAAAATGGAGTACTATGTATAAAAATGGCTTTAATTAATGAAAAGTTAATGCGGTTATTTTAAAAATACTTTTCTAAACATGCTCAAAATGCGTAAGTGCAGTAAAAAGGTCAGATCAGGTCAAAACCTTTAATCAAAATGTAGTCCATCAAAGGGAAAATAATTCACAGAGTAAAAATTGATTTTTTGACAACTGTGAAATCAGCCCTGTTCCAGACCCCCGAACCACTGGAAAATACAGTTGATGATTTGCAAATGAAGAAAAGAAGTTCATTGCAGTTTCCCCATTATTCAACAGGATAAAACTCTTTATGCAAAGCAAGAGTGAAGCATAAACACTCCTTCGATTCTTTTTGATGAATACCTCTGTCACCTTTGTCTCTGTGTAATGGTGTTATGTTATCACAAAAGAGTGAAGCTACAGTGATTGTGCTGTTTTGACTCAACAGTACGAAGTCTGGATGTGTACCATAAAGTACAGGCCTCTACTGTTTTCTGTTGGAGCTCGAGGGTGTGATAAGAGGGTTGCGGTTTGGAGGTGGTGGTGGGGTGTCTCCTGGCCTCCATCACCATGGTAACAAGTCTCCATGTGGAGTAACAGCTGTGTAACAGAGTGTTATGGCCTCTTTGGCTGACTGCCCATTACTGCTCTCTCTTCTCTTCTCTCCTCGGGCTTTTATATGTCTTGCCCTTCACTTTCTACGTTCAACAAATCTCCTGCACACTTTGAGAATCTTGTTACATGATGACGAACAAAACAGTGGGGCCCAAGCAAAAACAGAAGCCTCTGATTGGCTGACGGAGGGCAGCGTGTGTGCACACCCAGGGATAAGTATTACATAAGAGCTTATTCCCTTACAAGAAAGAGAAACCAAGCACTATAAAGCGAAGACCTCTTCAGATCTCTCTTTGTTTCCTTCCACACCCCTGGGTGCCTCTCCAGCTTGAAACAGGTTCACTCACATTCACATACAGCCATGAAAAATATAATTTGCATGCAAATGAGCACAAGTGTGTTTCAAATGATTTAGGTTCTATGCAGATGAACATTAATCCAAAGTAGGGTTTATTCTCATTTCAAAATCACTGCTAAATATTAGTGAAAAGCCTTTTTGTTGAAAACTGGAACTGGAAGTGCAAATATTGATTTTCACTGACAAGTCTACCAAGCCCCTGATTGCAAACCCTGTTGGCACCTTTTATGGAAAGAGAAATGACATAAGTTTGTATTTAAAAAAGATTTCAGCAGGTGAAATGAAATTATCAGCAAAAAATACTTGGAATTAGTAAACTCTTTAAACTGCTGTTTACAGTTCTGTTATGGAAGCTGCATCTTCAGTCTTAGGAATTCAAAGATCTTATAATTTGAGCAAAGTCAAATGGAAGTGGGAACAGTTTGTACACAGACTTTTTCATACATTAATCCTCGGATTTATAAACTGTACGATTTAAATTTCTGAAGGCTTGTAATTACAAAATAAGAACGATCTTAACTGGAGAGTATACCTGCAGACTACAGCTTTACTGACATACATTAAGAATGAATGGGTGCTAATTAGTGATGAGAGCCCCTGTGGGTGAAATAAAAGACTCTTTAACTTCACTTACATATAATGAAGTGGATCTCTTGGTCCACCCAACCAGTCTGCCTCCCCCTCTGTGCTCTTTCTCTTGAAGTAAAACTGCAAACAAACAAGGTCACCTGAAACAACTGCAATATATGACATAGAGAAATTGAAGACAGATTGTCAAGTATGGAAAGGACATTGCTGTCCTCAGGGTTACAGTTTATGACCTCATTTGATGAGGAAAATGCTGCAGCTTCAGTTTAGTGCTTTTATTGATGTGCTGAGGGAGACACTTTTCTTTGAAATGTTTATTTGCCATTTCTTCTTCTCGTGTAGGAGAATTTAGTCTATGTAAACTAGAGGGCCAGTATCTTTCTATACAGTATACTGTACATACTGTACAAGTTCATTTCTTGCAAGTTAATTTCAATTTCTCTCAACTAAACAAGCATAATAATAATAATAATAATAATAATAATGTGTGTTTGCTTCAGTTAGGGATAATTAAGTCAGAATAAAGAAAACCAGATCACAATGTTTAGTAGAAGTTCATTTGTAATCAATGGGTTTGCTATGGTCGCTGCTGTCTTCTAGGTGACTCAGTGAAAACCAAATATAATGAATGCAGGTTTTAGTAAGATATAGACTATATAGACATAAGAACTGGACCAACTACCCATTACACCTACTGGACCATGTATGACATCCTATTCCAAATCCACTGGCATTAATAAGGAGTCGGTCCCTCTTTGCAGCAGCAACAGCTTTCACTCTTCTAGGAAGGCTTTCTACAGGATTTTGGAGTGTGTATGTGGGAATTTTTGCCCAGTCATCCAGAACGGCATTTGTGAAGTCAGATAGATGTTGGGCCTGACTCACAGTCTCACAGCCATTCTAGTTCAGGTGTTTGACAGGGTTGAGGTCAGGGCTCTGTGCAGGACAGTTATGTTCTCCCACACCAAACTCATGCAACCATGCCTTTATGGACTTTGTTTAGTGCATAGTCATGCTGGAACAGAAAAGGGCCTTCCCCCAAATGTTCTCAAAACTTGGAAGCATAGAATTGTCCAAAATGTCTTGGCATTAGGGTTTTCCCCCACTAGAATGAAAGGGCCCAGACCAATAGCAGAAAAACAACTCCATAGCATTATCTCTTCTTCCTTTTATATTCTCCACCAAACATTCCACTTGAGAAAAATGCGGTCAGGCAGGTAATGTTTTCCCGGCATTTGCCAAACCAAGACTCATCTGTGAGACTGGCAGATAGATCCTTCCACAGAACATGTTTCAACTGCTGCAGAGTCCAGTGGCAGCATGCTTTACATCTCTCCACCCAACACTTGACATTGTACTTGGTGATGTAAGGCTTGCAGCTACTCGACCATAGAATCCTATGCCATGAAGCTCCCAGTGCAGTTTTTGTACTGATGTTAATGCAAAAGAAGATTTGGAACTCTGCAGTTATTGAGTCAGCAGATCATTGGTGAGTTTAATAATGCTATTTAGCTCTCAGTGAGCTCGTTTTGTATCTTTATGCAGTCTATCCATCATGGCTGACTTGCTGTGGTTCCTAAACACTTATACTTTTCAATAATACCACTTACAGTTGATTGTGGAATATCTAGGAGGGAAGAAGTTTCATGAACAGAACTGTGGTATCCTACAGTAACACACTTGGATTTAGTGAGCTCTTTAGAATTATCCATTTTTTCACAAATGTTTGTAAATGCAGACTGCATGGCTAGATGCTTGATTTTATACACCTGTAGTAGTGGGTCTGAATAAAACACGTGAATTCAGTGATTGAGAAGTGTGGCCCAGAACTTTTGTCCAAATGATAAAATTATCATAAGGATTCTGTAAATCACCAATAAACCAAAATAATTGAATTCCTAAACTCCATACTGAGACACACACTGACAAAAATCAATGTAATATGTACTTTTAGTCCACTAACAATAACACTGTTAATATTAGTCTGCCCAATTTTCTTTGGAACACATTTCTAATCAAAATAAGCAGAAAAGAAATGATTCCTGAAATTTGATATCATTATCTCTCTTTCTGGCCTTTAATATGATCACAAGTCTCCAAATGCAGTCACAAAACTGACACCTCAGGGAGAGGAGTCCCGAATTTCCAGCAGCATTACTGTTTAAGGGGAGAATGTCTTATATGCAGAGTGTGTTCACACGAACCAGACTCATGCTTAAATTTGTTAGAAAAATAATCTTGGCAGTTGTTAATGGACTATATCTTAGGTCTGAGTTGCTGTAAGTACAAGCTCAAACTTTCATGTTTATACAATTTACCCCCTGGGATTAATAAAGTATTCTGATACGCTATTTAATTTCAATATAAAGATTGCTAAAAATTAGATTTGAAATTTTCAATTCTCCATCTATCAGCAGCATGGCTGTTACGGTCGCTAAATGAATACTGTGATGCATTTCACCTGCTGTTACCTGCCATTTGCTGTCAGGAATTATGAAATATCCAAATGCTTCTCAACAGCTTGGTAACACACAGTTCAATGTGTCTGCAATGATCTGGGACCAATGCTTGGCTTTGAAACAAATGGAGATGAATTCCTTTAAAGCTTAACACGTCTAACATTCCTCAAGGATGATAGAGAGTCAAGTCCTCTGGCCTGACATGTTGGCGTTTGTTTTATGACTGAGAACATTTTGTACTGTTTAGCATGGCAGACTGCCCTCCTCGGGGCTGAGCATATGAACTAAGGTAACATTGCCTGAGGTAGAAATTCGGTAGAAATTAACAAATTGTGGATTAAAACTCAAATTAAATGTTGCAAAGGTGTAGAAAAGAGAAGCAGACAGAGATATGTAGATTTTTTTTTAATTGTCAAAGTGTGCTGTGTGAAAGAACAGACAGAACCTACTAAGACTTTTGAATAGAAAAACAATCTTAAGAGTTCCTTTTACAGAAATACAGACACCACCAAATGCTGATACATGTAATGTATTTCCCTTTAGTGTCAAAATAATCTAACAACTGATGATAAAAATAAAGTTACATAAAAGTGGAAAGCAACATTTGGAAAAAATAAAGAGTGTTAAGAAATGCTCCCGCACATTAAAAACTAACAGAATAAATAATTTTTGTGGAATTAAAAAGAAAAAGAAGTTTTTAGGCTCTTATTTGTGGGAAGTTTTAGAATACATCTAAAGTGCATCAAAGGATACAACTTGTACACCTATTGATTGATTTTAGCCCAAAATCTTTTGGCCTAAATTTCCAAATTTTGGCAATCCTTGAAAACTTAACAGAAAACAAAAAGGCTGACCATTTTGTTTTTCAAAGAAAAACAAGCAGAAATGCTTTCAGATGCACAATGTAACATTCCCCATCTGTTAACTTGATTTTGTCCACAAAAAACATTGCAAAATTTTGCGCATTTCCTCAGCATGCAAGTTATCCTTCGGTTCATCTAAACAAGTTTTTATAGACCAAGTTGATATCACTGATACTGCTTACACTGTTTAGCTGATAAGACTGCTTCTCACTCAAATCTCTGTGCAGAAAAGAGGGAAAAGAGCGAAGCAGGGGTAGATAAGACCAGATTTGGGGAGGACTGTCTAGCCAGCACTGACCTTTACATTCTCAAGCCAAGGTCAGCTGGAGACAGACAAGCAGAGCCCTTCTGGTTTTACAGAGAGAAGTGAGATGACGACTACATATAGGCCATGTTTCTCTATTCTCTTTGGTCAGTCTTTAACATTATATACAAAAAAATACCCTGGCTGGTGCAGCGTGCCTTCAGTTAGCACGAGCCATGCGTGTTTCTGCACCAAAAAAGTTAAGCATCGTCTGGACAAGTTCTGGGAGATCATAGTCATGTTTCCAGCCCCAGTCCTTCCGTGCATTGGAGTCGTCAAAGTTCATTGGCCAGCTGTCAGCTGAAAATGAACAGATTTATAGCATGCATCAGTTTATCTGATGGAAATTTCTCACAGTAAGCAGTGCTTGAGTACTAATCTAGCAGTTGCACATAAGAATAATTCATTAGAAATTTTAGTTTAACACATCAAAGTCTTACTTACCAATTGCCTGTCGTACAGGATCAATGTCGTATGTGACCTCCAGCTCAGGCATCTGCTTCTGGAGCTCCTGGGCCAGTTCCTCGGGGGTGAAACTCATGGCATTGATGTTGTATGTCCTCATGCTTAATGTATCAGCTGGTGCCTCCATCACCTCTAGTGTGGCACGCAGACAGTCATCAATGTACATCATGGGAAGCCGTGTGTCAGGTCTAAGGTTGCACTCAAACTTGCCAGTTTTGATTGCGTCGTGGAAAATCTGGACAGCATAGTCTGGTCAGAAATGGACAAAAAATGTATTTGTTATATGTGTGCTGAAATATCTAAACCCCTGTGATCAAATATTTATAAAGGTAACAAATGCAACAGCATGAAAATATTTCAACCAAAAAATATTTTATGAACATTCAGTTATGAAAAGCCAACCTGAGAAGAGAAGACAGTATTTGGGTGTGGTGGCTGTTCCCACAAGTGAAAATATGGGGACACCGTGAGTTATGTGCTAGCCTAAAATTGCAACAAGTCATAACAGCACTCTGGAATAAGTCAGTTGCCTAATAACCTTGTGACATATTAGGAGAGGTACAGGAATAGACATCCATTAAATCTGAAACTTGAGATAAGGTTGAAATCTGTCCTACCTGTTGTGCCGCCTCCAGGCATTGAATCAGCAGAGATTATTCCAGGGTAGCGGAGACAGCGGAAGTCCAGCCCGTAACGGTGGTGGTAGTACTGTTGAAGAATAGAAAGGAATCAGATATAGGCAGTAGTTTGCCAGATCAATTAAAATTTTTACTGATTAGACTTGAAACTATCACCAATCAGTGATGAAAAAGACACATATTCACCGAGGATAATTAGTTAATTTGTTGTTTTGATTTTGAGTATTAACATAAAAATGTGAGCCCTCACCTCTCCCATTAACTCAGCATGGACTTTTGAAACACCATAGATCGTGCGGGGTCTCTGTACGCACAGATCTGGTGTAGGGTTGCGGGGGGAAGTGGGACCAAAGGCACCAATGGTGCTGGGAACAAACAGACGCAAGCCGTGCTCTGCTGCAATGTCCAGGATGTTGTGAAGCCCTAAGAAACAGAAAAAAAAACATTCAATGTAACAACAATACAGGGACCATTATCTTAATCTTTATGCCCAAATGAGATGAAGTAGTTACAAATTCACTTACCAGTGATGTTAACAGAGCGTGCCAAGGCCACATTAGCCTCTCCAACAGCACTAAGGAGGGCACTGTAGTGAACCAGCCAAGTGATGCGGTTGTTCACCACAATTTCCCGCAGATTCTTGTAGTCTAGGATGTCTGAGTAGATGAAGGGGCCTGATGTGACAGAGATGGATAAACAGTTTTATTTCACATTGTTTAAAATTCATAATTGTAAATTTAAAGTCACAACTACTGTGCTTGATTGTCAGGGAAGCTCCCTAGCTCTCAGGGTTGGCTGCTAATATTTTTATTCCTTATTATCTTAATGTTCTTTTTTTTTTTTTAAATTCAACAGCACTTAAGTAACAGTTAATATACCAAAGCATGTTTATTTGCAAGAGGAAAATATAGATAATATTTATTCTGTTCTTTGTGTTGCTTTATGATAATCACCATTTGTTAGATACTGATTTGGAGAAATTTGTTGACAGCATTTTTCAGGAAACTGTCACCTGACCTTGAGCATGAATAAAGGAAAATCAATATATAACACAAAGACTTTATTTGCCAACGGTCAGTTTGACCAAGTCTGACGCAAAAAGCTAGGATTCATTTGCAAAACAGAAATAACCTGTATTGCCAAATAGCAGCCCTTTAGAAATTCAGGTATTAATCAATAATACACTCACAAGAGGAACTTGCGCTGCGTCATGTGTTGAAACAAATAGTCTAGACAGTGAACATCTAACTCTAGATAACTTCTGGGCCTCATTGCTGGAGATGTAATGCACTTAGTGACACTTAGTGACCTAGTGAAATCTAATATAAACAATGGTGTAAGTGTATAGTTCGTCCAGAGGAGACTTTTAGACAATGATGTGCAATGGTTTGAGCAATGGTTGCAGCACATGTAGCAGGGTATCACAGCTGAGCAGATGGGAGTGCCAAATCAATAGGGGTCTTCATAGAAAGTTTATAACTAGTTAGTGAATTATATTACAAATATAAAATTAATAAACAATGACTCCAGTTCAGTGCAACTTTATGTATATAAAAGTATATTAAAAAAATCAGCCTATATCTTGACAATGAAATTTTTTTTACTCCATAAATAGGGCATCAGCCCAGAAAACTTAGTATCAGTCAGGCTCTACTTTAAAAAAAAAGATTAAATATTGTAAAAAAAAAAACAACAAAACAAAAAGTGTATTTTGTGTGTCTGAATTTTATGCATTTCAGACTGCAAAACTGAGTTTATCTACAACACTTTGAGTTCACTCACCACTGTGGAAAACATTGTTTGGGGGTTTCCTGATGTCAGATAGAATGACGTTGTTCTTTCCAAACCGCTTTCTGTGAAGAAATAAATATTACGGTTTTTAAAAACTGCTGAACTTCTGTGTTACAATACATGTGACGACTGACATAACACAAAATTTGCATTCAGACAAATTAGATTCCCTACCTCAACAATTTGGCCAGTCCCACACCAAGTTGTCCTAGGCCACCTGCAGTGGATGGAAAGACAGAGGAGTATTAGGTGTCATCTGAGGACACACATCAAATGAGCTGCAGCTAATAAATATCAGTGCTTAGTTTCCATGGAGACTGAAACTAAGAAAGAGTTGCTGGCCATAAGAAAAAGGGTCACAGTGATGGACACCCACATTTTGTGTTTAAATGGCCTCTGTTTTCAGCTCACAGTGCCAAAGTTGTTAGAAATCCTGCTGATCTTGTATTGCCTGAAGAGCACACTTGCTCATTCTTATGTAACATGCATATAAAATGGCATTTATCTAAGCATTGCTCTCCTTTATCCTACAGTGCTGCAAACAGCTGAAACCAGATGCTTAGCACATACCTGTGATGAGCACCTT
Source organism: Etroplus canarensis (assembly GCA_015106775.1). NCBI lineage: Eukaryota > Metazoa > Chordata > Actinopteri > Cichliformes > Cichlidae > Etroplus > Etroplus canarensis. The sequence continues at coordinate 26,867 of VUQH01031974.1, forward strand.
GGGGTGGTCTGTTTCTGAGAAGGACACAGAGTGGAAGCTGGCATCAGATGTCACCTGTCGAGGGGAGAAGCTGATGTTGCGTACAGCCACTGCTAAGGGCTGGCAGCCACAGCCAGGGGTGCTGAGCAAGGCCTGCTTGGCCACCTTGCTGAAGGTCCTGATGACAGGCATGTTAGTACCTACAGGAAAGAAGAAAATTTGTGCTTACCTTTGGGTGACACTTGGTTTGCCAAATTGCCACAGGTTAAAATAAATGTGTTTTTTCTTTCTCTTAAGGAAGAGGAGAAGCCTAACAGAGCACCACCAATCTACTGAAAGCCAATTTGGATCAAGACATTCTCTTTTAAAACATTTAAATACTTCAAATGTTATCATTTGGTGGCCTCACTTGGTAACACTTTTGATACTTTTGGCCAGAGCTTGAAGTTCTGTCTAAAGAGATTTTGGGCTCCTTTCCAGACCTCAGGTGTCAAGAGAAGGAAAAACACAAGCCAAAAGTGACACTGAGGGAATGTCACTTCTGGCATCTGAAAATATAAGAATTGCAAGCAAACATATCATAGGGGAATACACGCAGGCTGCAATTAAATACAAACACAATGTAACACATTCATTCACTGTCTAACTTTTACAAAACTTTAATGCAACTTTATAATTTTTTTTAAAAACAGCAAATGTCTTTTTAAAGAAATGCACAGAATACAGTTTGTAGGCGAATATCATCCATGCAAAGCACTTCTAATTGGAATTTAATGAAATTTGTATTTTTATCCACTAATGGACGCCTCGAAAGTTATGCAACTCATCATCTCATATACGTGACTTACCTAGCTCCCCAGAAAGGAAGGGATAGTTACTTCAGAGTATATATACTGCCCTGCCTTCAGCGAGAGCCAATCAGGGAGAGAGGGCGTACAGTGCCTTACAGTAGCGGTGGAAACAGTGCCAAGATCACATAAAGGGTAACAGATTACTGTTTAATTTAGGCGGAACATTTTAGGAACCGCTCTGATTTTTTTTGTTTGTCTTGAATTCCTTAGAGATGTGCAATGAAATATCAAACTGTTCCCCACAGAGATCCCAGATTAAGCATTAAAAATTACACTGCACATTTGAGACTTTTCTCTTTTTTTTTTTTTTGCTCCATCTGCTACAACATTTTACGTGCTCATCATTATATATGCAGATTGTGTAATATGGACGCAGTTACGCTCCTCCTTCAGTGAGGCGCCGCAACTGACGTCTATAGGGCATGGCTTTTTATATAGTTCCTTAATGGCAGAGTTACATATGGCCACCCTTATGGCAAGGGTGGTGGTGAGCGCTCTTAAAATTTCTGACAGAGAACAACTGGCATTTCATTTCAGATGTACTATATTTTTAAACAGACACATGTAAGAGGCAGAGGGCCACCGGAGAAATGAAACCAGGCCAGAAAGCCGGTTTGAGCTCAGCACATTATACCAGCAGCCCGACACACATCAGCTATACTTTAAACAGGGGGCTTTACTTTGTTCATAAAAACAGCCAGAGCCTGATGAGGAAATAAAGGTTAACACGTGTTCATTTTATTTTAAAAAAGAGCGAAAGCACGTGGTCGCGATGGATAAATGATATAGGATGTTTAAATTTCATTGAAATTGCCTATTTATGTAAAACACATAAATATGAATGGAATAATGCAATAGGTTTACTCACCAGTGAATCTGCAGTGAATGCAAGCAAAGATCCAGTCAGACTTGCTGCTTTAAGAATGAGATGCTGTTTCCTGCACTAAGCTGATTCCTTTGCCTCCACCACTCTGAAGTGATGCCCCTGTTATCTCCGTTCAGTATTGCATCAGCTGCGCCAAGCTATATATCAGCGGCCGGATGGTTTGAGAGGAAGCCGGCTTTCTCTCGGATTGGTGGAGCCCCGGAGGTGCGGTCTTGCCTCACAGACCACTCCCTCCCATGGCGTCACCGAGACATGGCGAGCTGCTGCGTGGCTCTCTCAGAGTCAGCTTACTGCCAGTTAATCTGAGGCCATGTGTTTTAATGTCACCTGGAAATACCCGAGTTCTCACACGTTCAGGGAGTCATGCTGCAGTTTCATTATGTACTTACCCGCACAAGGGCGACTGTAGACGCTGTTAGGGCCCAGGCAAAAATTCACAGGGGGTCCCTCCAGCCAATGTTCATCACTATTAAGTTATTAATAATCTGACAATATAAAAGTAACATGTTAATAAAGTCTTGGGTTTTGCTTTCACTATTAATCGTGTACTTTTTGTTAAATGGACTGGTACTTATATAGCACTTTTCTACTCCAACTGAGCACTGAGTGTTTTTTTTTTTTTTACTGCAAGCTTCATTCATTCATTCAAGTGCACATTTTTCTTCTTCTTCTTTCAGCTGCTCCCGTTAGGGGTCGCCACAGCGGATCATCTGCCTCCATCTCATCCTATCCCTTGCATCCTCTTCTCTCACACCAACCCTCTGCATGTCCTCCTTCACTACATCCATGAACCTTCTCTGTGGTCTTCCTCTTCTACTCCTGCCTGGCAGCTCCATCCTCAACATCCTTTGTCCAGTATATCTACTATCCCTCCTCTGAACATGTCCAAACCATCTCAGCCTTGCCTCTCTGACCTTGTCTCCAAACTTCTCAACATGAGCTGTCCCTCTGATGTCCTCATTTCTAATCCTGTCCATCCTGGTCACACCTAGGGAAATCTTAACATCTTCAATTCTGCCATCTCCAGCTCCACCTCCTGTCTTTTTGTCAGTGCCACCATCTCCAAACCATACATCATAGCAGGTCTCACAACCATCTTGTAAACCTTCCCTTTCACTCTTGCTGCTATCCTTCTGTCACAAAGCACGCCTGACACTCGTCTCCACCCACTCCACCCTGCCTGCACTCTCTTCTTCCCTGCTTTTGTG
>VUQH01031975.1:0-17322 GCA_015106775.1 Etroplus canarensis
CCCTCTGCATGTCCTCCTTCACTACATCCAGCAATCTTCTCTGTGGTCTTCCTCTTCTCCTCCTGCCTGGCAGCTCCATCTTCAACATCCTTTGTCCAATATATCCACTATCCCTCCTCTGGACATGTCCAAACCATCTCAGCCTTGCCTCTCTGACTTTTGTCTCCAAACCGTCTCAACCTGAGCTGTCCCTCTGATGGGCTCGTTTCTAATTCTGTCCATCCTTGTCATTCAAAGAGAAAAATCTCAACTTCTTCAATTCTGCCACCTCCAGCTCCACCTCCTGTCTTTTTGTCTTTATTTAGAAATTACAATATAAACACAGCATTTTGTAAAGAGAGGTGGCTCTGAGTCATGTAGACACCCCGAGTCTCAAACAGACAGACAATCTGACAAAGACTACAAGCAAGGACATTTCCTGTATATTTTTACTTTCTTTTTGTCTGTGAGCACGTTATCATTTTAGTTCTAATTTTTATCAGAAGTCTAGTTTTTATCTTTAATTCAGTTCACTAAAATGTCTTTTTCTAGCTTTAGTTAACTAATAACCTCGAGGTCAGCAGGTACAATTAGCTGCCCTGTTTTAGGAACACAGGCTACATTAAGGCTATAAAAAACATAAAATAGCTTTAAAATTGCAGCCAAGAGGAAAAAGGCAGGACTAAAGTTACACAGAAGAATAGATTACTGGTGCTTATCAGGGGAAGACAAACTTCAAATGCTATTAAAAAACTCTAGACCCTCTCACTATCAGCACAAAGGTCCAAGGGATCTTCCAGGAATGCTGACGCTTTTTTCAGAGAACTGATCAGTCAGTAGGGAGTGTTTTTGTACCTTTTGATCTCTAATCTCGAACATATTCTGCTCCAGAGCAGGCTAGGTTTACAGTACAAGTTACCATGATGGTGTAAAAGCAAATGCTTTGTAGTACAGGCCTGTAGATTTGCAAGATTTCCTTCTGCAGATGCCCCGAGGCAGGTGCTTGATGCCCAAAGTGACAACGGAACGGCTCAGTGGATGGAGCAGAGGACTTAACTCCTAAAACAGCGCGGTTGTTTGAGGATTAAAGAAAGCAAAACACTGAAAAGGATTTTTGTTTTCAAATGTTGTAATGTATCGGTTTGAGTGGTCCTGCCCCCTTCAAACAGTCTAAAATGGTATGTTTACATAACGTATGATATTCTCTATTTTTTACTAATACTTTTCTTTCAAGTGGACGTCACGAGGACCTCTGACCACAACTGAAGGTCTCATTAAAAACGGTTCTTACAGGTCAGCGGCAGGTACTGCTCCTGGTCTCTTCACGCCTGCTTTGGGGTCTTTACTGGTTTCTACAGGAGACGGAAAAACAAACAACATGAGGTCCATTCTTCTCTTTAAAAAAATAAAAAAATAAATAAATAAAAGCAAACCTGGTCTTAGATCTGGTTCTGGTGGTTCTCACCTTGCAGCCACCGGACCTGCGTGGCGGGCCCATAGCCCTTCTGGTTGCGAGCTGCGATGCGGAAGATGATGGCGGGCTTGGTGGTGTAGTCGATGTGGGCGTTGGCGAGGCTGGACGCCTGGACCAGGCAGGAAGGGTTGGGGCCGCAGTAGACCCTCATGAAGGCCAGCTGGGTGGGACCAGAACCTGAACTGGAGGAGGAGGCCTGGCTGGAGTGGATGGCCAGGTAGACCGAGTACTCTGTGATCTTCCCTGACGTGACGGTGGGAGGCTCCCACGTAAGCTGGGCACCATCCAGGTTCTGCAGGACCATAAACCACATGATAACATGAAGTGTGGCGCCCCCTACTGGTAAGCCTGCAGGACTGATCGGTTGATATGAAGCAGGTGCGTCTCACCTTGCTGATCTTGATGGCGCAGGGCGCTCCAGGGAAACCGGGCAAACATGTTTTAAACGCCGACACCTCCGAGAACGCGCCGCGGCCGCAGATGTTGATTCCTGCCACACGGAACTTATAGGCAGTACCCGGCTGTAGCTCCACCCTCCTCATCCGACTGTAGTCCGGCACTGCCCCCGAGTCGTCCTGCAGGATTAGTATTATCAATAACAATCAACGTTAACATCCTGTTTAAAAAGAATAAAACTTTATTTAAAGGTGGCGTTCTTACGTCAGGCATGTTGTCATCGTAGGGGACGTAGTAATGCGTGACCACCATGTTGGTGACTTTAACCACGCCGACGTCAAACCACTGATCCTCCTTCACTGTCGTCTTCACCTGCACAGTCAGCACGTGGTTAGCATGTGGTTAGCACGTGGTTAGCACGTGGACAGGATATTATCAGCATGCTGTTAGCGTGTTGTTGAGTCGCTCACCGCTGCAGTCGGTGTGATGCCGTTGGGCGCCTCCGCTAACGCAGCAGCCGCTTCACTCTTCGCCTGACTGGACGTCAGTGTTGGGGTGGGGCCGAAAGTGCTGGCCAATCGGGCGACAGCACTCGTTACCGCCGACGATGTCAGCTCATGTCCGTTACTTGCGTCCGCTGCCGGGTCATTGAGGCTGTCCGCAGGAGCAAGGCCCTCTGGGAAAACACAAGGGAGCGAAGGAAGAAAAAAATATTAAACACGGCAAGAGGATGACAGACGGCAACAAAGTTACAGCAACGTCAAACTGCTCATCAGAAGCAGTACTAGTTATTGATGGGTTATCAGTCATGTGACCAGATTAAGAAGGAACTGACGTCTTTAAAAGAACCAAACTCAACAGAAACAGGACCTGGTTCTCTTTCTGGTCCGCGTGGGTTAAGTTTTTGAGCTCTCAGGTGGTTGTGGCTTTAGACTATGACTTGAAACAGCATTTCTCACCGTTCTCAGAACTTTCAGAAACCCAACAGTCAGCTAAAGATGAAAATCAAGCACCCTGAGGTGCTTCCTTTTCTTTCCACAATAAACCACCACAGTGGATGAATCTGCACTGGTAATTTGGCTCAGTTTTTAAGCCAGATGCCCTTCCAGACGCAACGCTCCAAATAATGAGCAACAATTAATGATGAACTGAGGTAGCGACTCTTGCATCATCACTTGAATGCAAAGGCCTAGCTTGAAACCATGGCTCAGACTTCCTTCTGACAGCTGGTGTACCTGTGGGGACGCTGCTGTGCGGTGGCTCTGGTTCTGGTTCTGGTTCTGGTTCAGGTTCAGGCTCTGGCTCAGGGTCAGGATGGTGGGCCTCCTGCAGCTGCTGCTGCTGTTGGACCAGTGCTGCCAGCTCCTGCTGGGTCAGAACAATGGGGATGGGCTGATCGGAGGCTTCAGCGTCGCCTGCACATGAGAAACATTCGCAAAACGACAGAGACGCATTAAAGCCCATTACAGTACGACCCCGTCCACACAGCTTGTGTTTTAAAACCCTCTGCAAGGTCGCAGCCCAGCGATCACATGACGCACAATGTAAAAGATGGACGTAGCTGCTGTGACGTCCCCCACCGGTTAGTGAACTCCTGTTATGAAGACTTGAGCTGAGTGCTTTTGCTGTCCGCACTTTTGTGTTTCCTGAGGTCACAGATTGAGGGCGCTGAACGCCAGTTACAGCTCTCTCTCTCTCTCCCACTCATTTATCAAAATACTGTGTCTGTTATCTCCGAGCACCTCTGAGAAGCTCACCGATGTGTCCCGTCGCCTGCAGCACTGCCTGTATCGTCGCCTGGTGAACTGCTTCCTCTGTCGCCGTGGCAACAGCCAGCTGATCTGGGGTCAGTCCCGCCGTCACCATCAGGGTTGTCGTCCCAGAGACGTCCTCGCCTCCGTCCCCTTCTGATGACATCAGCTCCTGAGGAAGCCCGACGTCCGAGGACGCCATCTGAGGAAGGGGAGGAGCTAATCAGCTGCCGGTGAGAGAGTGTGCGTGTTTCAGTAAGTGTGTGCTGCGTGTTACCTGCGCCGCCGTCTCACTGCCCTCCACGTGAACCTGCAACACGGACGCTGCTGACGACATCACATCCTCCGACTGACTGTCTGTCTGCATAGGCTCCTCCCTCTCGTCTGCTGGTGCCGTCTCCATTGGGACAGCCTCTGAGGACTCCGCCCGGGCCTGTCCAACCAATGAGGAGATCTCCTGCAGAGGCACGGACATGACGAACAAGCTGTGTAACGACGATGATGATGATGTTGATAACGGCGTGTGTTTCAGACGGCAACGATTCCTCAAACAAGTCACTGCTATGATCAGTGCTTACGCTACATTAAATGGAGCAGGCCAGGTCTCAGTTATGCACTTTCCTTCAAAAATGTCAGCTTGTATGGTCCAAAAACCCAATGATAAATTTTCCCCTTCTGTCCACTACTGCTGGATTTTTTTTTGGGGTCTCTGCTCGTTATAGTGGCGTGGCTGGACAAATAAACCTCAGACCACCTGTCAGCCCAGGAGCGACACGACAAAGCAGTGCCCGTCATTTTTACCGGCTGAGTCTGCTGTTCGGCCACGTTTGTTCGTCTTTTTCTGATTCCTCGCGTTTGCTGTCAAGTGTTTTTCACTGTCACACATGACTGGAGGGAGGTTTGAGGACTGGCATTCTGCGCTGAAGAGGAACGAGAGGCTCGTGGCTTGGAAAGCGTTTTCATGTACGGAAGATAAAGAGTGCCGTGATTGGGTGCAAATCGTTTTGTAAGTAGTTCAACAGAAAGTAAAACTTTGTGTTGTTTTATGGAGGTTGCATCGATTGATTTTAACACAACCATCATATGTAGAGCAGTGCAACACGACACTCTATAAAATGTTCATCACGTCATGTTCTGCTCTACGGTTTTTTCATGGTGCCACAAAATGCACCATTTACTCGGGATGCTCCTGGCCACGAACTGACGTGTCGGTCAAACACTGGCTATTTCAAAACCACGAATCGCACTCTTTGATTATCAAATTGTGTTGTAAACGTTGCAGAAATATGCTGCACTCTGCACTGTGTGCAACACTGCACACATTCGTTTGCAGCGTGTGGCTAACGCTAGCAGTATTAGCAGCCTTCCTCTGCTGCAGGCCGGCTCCGCACGCCTGTGCAGAATGTGGTTGCGCGTTGCTCGGGTTGCATGCTCATATGCAACTTTACGCTGACTCAGCTCACACGCTTATCTGGACTGTTTGTTCATCATTCAGATGAATAAATAATTACCACAATCTTACACAGCAGCTGCAGCACAGGCAGAAACGGGAATACCAGCATGGCTGAAGTCTCTGCTCTAGTCTGAGCTTGAAAAGCTTACAGTCGGTATTTTATACCATATTCATGCAGTATCTCAGTGATGGACCCCCCTGTGAAATATTTTAAAGTACCGCCTGACCAGAGAAGAGCGTTTTTGGTTGGAAAAAAAAAGACAAAGCACTGCAGCTTCAGAGTCTGATTTACTAAACTGTATAACTGTGCAAAACACTGCTCATCTAAACATATTTTTAAAAAATAACTTAAAACTTTTTAAAGAAATATTTAACTTATGAATAAAGATTTGTGCACACAGAAGTAATGATCAACTTAAAGTGCCTCTTTTGGGATATTAATAAAGCTCTTTTCTCAAACTGAATTATAAACGTTTCTTCAAAGAATCAAACAATCATGCATCAAAAATGTTCACAAAAAAGAAATCGTAATAGATGTATTAGGAGGACGCTGTCCAAGTTAAGGACAGTATTGGACAGTCCTTCACAGCATGACATGCTGGACGGACACGGGAGCACGTTCAGCAGCAGACTCATTCCACCACGACGCTCCACAGAACGCCGCAGGAAGTCATTGCTACCTGTGACATCACACTCTGTAACTCCTCCCTGTGACTCCTTCATCAGTTTCATATGAAGTAGTGCATATTTTGTTTAACTTTTGAGTTATTTGTGTTACATCTTGGCATTTATACAGACATGTTTATTTGCTTATTTTAATCTTCATTGTCTCCCTTTCAAATTTATATCTAATTGAGCGTCTGTAATACAGTGTAATTTCCCCCTGGCATTAATAAAGTATTCAGATTTGGATTCTAATTAAGGATCAGTAATTAAAGTGACATCTTAAAGTAACTGTCACCACTGAAGAACACTGTTTCGTTGAACTGAGCTCTTAGCTCTGACTTTTTAACATGTTCTGGCTTCATGACACTGTTGGCTAATTTCTCCCTGTAGAAAAAACACACAGTGCTGCGTGTCGTCGGTGTAAATCCCACTAAAACAGATTCTTCTGATCACTGCGGCACTTGTTTCACCTTCTTTGGTTTTTGTGCCACTATGTGTTCAGCAGCATTGCTGCTCCACTTTAACCATGACTCCATTATTTTAGTTGTCATGGCAACAGTGACTGACAGGTGGTGCTGTGTGCAACGTGAAAGCTTGGGTCAAACCATCCTGGTGTAGGGGTATCCTGGTATACTCAACATAAAATGAATTTGATCAACTTTTGGATAATTGGAATATTTATTAAATAACTATTTTAAATTATTTTTGAATTGATGTCATAAAAATAAATCACACACTAACGAGTGCCATTCATTTTTTGATTACACACTTTAAAATGTAAAAAAGAAACAGTCCTTTCTATTTGGGCACTATATAAACTATTAATTTAGTGGATTTAAAGAAAATGTATTCAATCGTGAATATATTGTTAACAGGACATAAGATACTTATTAGGCTAATTTGGGTGAAAATGAATGATTTTTTTTATGTTGTTTCGCCATTTTGTAGGCTAATGAGATGTACACACTGGAGGAAGAAAATTACATGCTGGCCTATCACTGTTTTATGAGGTTAGTCATGAGTTAATAAAATATTACTAATACTACTGTGGCTAAAACGCTGTTTGTTTGCTGGTTCAGTAACATCAGTGCTCGACGACTAAATATTAAAAAGCTGGTATTTACTCTAATTTTTGAGGAGGGGAGGATTAATCAAACGAATAATCTATGACCAAAATAACTGACTGCTGCAGCGCTGTGTGTCACTCACAGGTATGGCTGGTCCCGGTGTGGGCGTGGCCTGTGTAACCGTAGTAACAGCTCTGCTTTGAGCGGCTGTGGTGGAGGAGGCGGGTTCAGACGTGGAAGGTTCTGTGGACTCCCCCTGCTGGTTGTCTCCACCCTGCTGGGCTGAATACACACAGCACAGGAAATGAGGTCATTTCCTTTTAAAATTTCAAAAAATACGTCCCAACGGTTGGGTGTGAGCAGGTTACCTGTAGCTGTGGTGGCGGTGTTGGTGGTCCCGGTCTCGTGGGTCTCACATGGTGGATTTGAACATACCTGGAGGCGCAAATCACACACTGATAACCTAGTTTTTAAACCTTTAACCAATCACACCTCACCTTCCAATCAGCTGACTCACCTGTTGGAGTCCCCCAGCTCCAGCGGTGGTGGCGGTGTTGGTGGTCCCGGTCTCGTGGGTCTCACACGGTGGGTTTGAACACACCTGATGGCACAAACAGCAAGCCATTATCTACATCACCACACCTTTAACCGATCACTGACCATCTGCAGGTGTCAGCAGGGCGGGGCTCTCTCACCTGTTGGAGGCCTCCGGCACCAGCGGTGGTCGCAGTATTGGTGGTCCCCGTCTCATGGGTCTCACATGGTGGATTTGAACACACCTGGAGTTTCAAACCACATGATGATGATGATGATGATCTGATTTAGAAACTTCTAACCAATCCTACTTGCCTTCTAACCTGCTCACTCACCTGTTGGAGCCCACCAACTCCAGCGGTGGTGGCGGTGTTGGTCGTCCCTGTCTCGTGAGTCTCACACGGCGGATTGGAACACACTTGACCGCTACCGCCGATGTTTGCGGTGGCGACGGTGGCGGTGTTGGTCGTCCCTGTCTCGTGAGTCTCACACGGCGGATTGGAACACACTTGACCGCTACTGCCGATGTTTGCGGTGGCGACGGTGGCGGTGTTGGTCGTCCCCGTCTCGTGAGTCTCACACGGTGGGTTGGAGCAGACCAGAGTCACTGCAGCATCATTAATGACATCATAAAGACACCTGATTACACGTATGAAACAACCACTGTGACAGGAGTACTGCTGTATACTTGCAGTATTTTTATCTGGATTTTCCAGTACAACAGCTGAATCCTACACTGGTTAAGTAGTACTGCTGATTTCTGTACCTGGAGTGTCCCCAGCACCTCCCTGTGCTGTAGTAGTTGTATTTGTACTCGTAGTACTTCCAGGTTCCTCTGAAGTAGGAGAAGCCATAATGGAGACGGGCAGATCCTGGACCAGCGGCTGAGCCTCTGCGCCGCTCGGAGTTGTGATCAGAGTCACCTGCAGCGAGAAAACACAGTATTGTTACAGCAGAGTACACGCTTCATGTTTCCTTTATATCCTGTGCGCTGTAACCACAACAGCACACTGCAGTATTACTCTTAGATTAACTACCTGTTTGGGTCCGGTAATGGCAGCTGTTGCCGTGGTGACCTGGCTGGCGAGCGTGGCGATGTTTGCCAGGGTGGTGATGGGTGTGGCCAAGGAGGCGTTAGCCTGAGCGACAGCTCCTCCTGCCACAGTGGTGGAGACGCTCCCTGTTACCGTCCCCAGACTGGAGATGCCTGCAGAGGTGAAACACAGGCGTTGTGTTGGGACTGGTCAGGCAGCCATTAAATACCGAGCAGATTCAGAAGGGGATAAGTGCAGGCAGCTGTTGGCGCGTTTCAGACGCTTCCTGCATGTACCGCTGCCGCCAGCTGTTCGCAATCATCTCTGCTGCTCAAACAAATAAAACATCTGCACCAAAGCTGAGGTCAAAGACACAACAGTGCTGCCATTTTTGGCTGGATACTGAACTCCACTGCAGAGCACGAAATGGAAATTCTTAACAAATCGGCACACTTAGTAAAAGGAGGACACGCAGAGGGAAGAGATCTGCTGTGGCGACCCCTAATGGGAGCAGCCGAAAGAACAAATCTGCACACTTGTGACTGTACCTACCTGAACAAGCATGGAGTTAACTGCAGCTGTTTATTACACGGTATTAAAAATAAACTCCTTTTAACATATACTCAAAATATAAACCCGACACTTTAATATTCACCCCCTTTCTATTATCGAAAAGTTACGTAAAAGATTAAAGACTCCCTGTGAACACAAAAAGCATATTTCTACCACATTTCCAGCACAGACTTTTTTTAAAGTCTGTGCTCGCGGGCATTTCTCCTTTTCCACAATGATTCCACCACCTGACAGACGTGGCGTAAAATGTTCAAAGACATGCAAAGAGGTCAGATTAATTACTGATTCTAAATTGACTTAGTGTGAACGGGTGTCTGTCTCTCTCTCTCTCTCTCTCTGCACAGACGCCGCCTTTTGCTCTATGACGGCTGGGATACACTCCAGCACCTCCCCCATGACCCTGAACTGGATAAGTGGAAGAAAGTGGATGGATGGATGGATGGATGGATGGATGTGGACATTGCCTCCTTTGCACAACTGCTTTCCCATCTCTTACTACAGTTAATTAAGGCTTGATAATCTTCGCCTCACTGTGTTACCATGCAGCGTCTGTGTGTGATGATCTTAGTAATGGTCACCAATCTTACAGAATAATTCACAGACTTCTTTTTGGGAGCTGAACATTAAACCGCATGATTGGCACTGGCGTCGCTTTTTCAGCACTGCACTGAAGCAAACGGAACGGCGCCAGCTCGGCTCTGACTTGCTGTGCGTCAGCTGGTAGCTTCGACTCTTTTAAGCTTCGTCACGGCAGGTGTGTCACAGCCCCGCAACGTGCGCCGGAATTTACCTGTGGTTCCCTTGACAACCAATGTGGTGACCGCCGGCTTGGTGCCGACGCCTCCCGGTGACACCAGTCGGACTCCGCTCATTGGGACGGTCCTGAGGATCGTACCCGGCGTTCCTGGAGCTCCTTTCAACACCACCTGAACACACACACACACACACACACACACACACACACACACACACACACACACACACACACAGGAGACAACATTTCCACAGCCAATCAATGGAAAGCCTATTCGCTTTGTATTAATACCAAAGTACTGATTTGCCTAGAGGGCGCTCATGAGACTCTGGCGCTGCAGTAAATTTATTTTTAGCCACTTTTGTTAATTGGGCTTTCCTTTACTTGGTTAATACACAAACTGTCAAGGTGACAGGGACTCGTTGCCTTTACTGTACGTGAATCACGCCTGCTCCTGATTATTTACACCTGCTTGACTCCAGGTGGGGGACAAGCCCCTCTCACCATGGAAGGGCATCAGGCGTAAAACCTCTGCCGAATTAGCAATGTGGATTCATCTGCTGTGGCGGCGCCTTGGAGAGGACACGAGGGAGCAGCGGACGGTACGCGTTTTTGTCCTAAAGGATATTAACATAAAGATTATGGCGACCAGATTTATCGTGATTAGCAGCCCGATCACAGTGCCTTTATAAAATGTTATAAAAATGTACAAAACTAATGATGCGCACTTAAATCACAGCACCGACTTTTATGCGGATTGGAAAAAAGCTCCCTCACACTCTTGTGTCACTTGTGGGCACTTTATTTCTGCACTGTAACATTTTCATGCTGTATAAACAAAGTTTGTTATTAGTGTCCACCTGTCACGTGTGTGTGTGTGTTACCTGTGTGACTCCCTGCTGACCGCCTACAGACATTTTGGGGACGGTGGTGATGATTTTTCCTGCAGACCCTGGAGTCACCATCTTCGTGGTCAGGATGGTGATTGGACTGTTTCCACCTGTAGGGGGGGGAGGAGCTTCACTCAGTCACCCACCACATAAGAAAACTGAACTGATGGACGTGTTGTTTTGACTACCAGCTCAGGCATAAAGGTGTGCCGGCGCTGTACCTGCGCCTCCCTGCAGAGCCGACACCGGGATGGTCTTAATGATGGTGGTCCCTGGTTTCGAAGTAGCCGGGGAGACGCTCAGGATGGTGGGTTTGTTTGCCGAGGATCCGGCCTGCGCCGTGCTGAGGATGGTGGTCTGCTTACCGTCTGCAGACGACACCAACTTCAGGATGGTTCCCGCAGGGAGACCACCCTTTGCCTGAGGAAAAGAGGAAGAAGAGGAAGGGGTAGCGCTGCTGTTAGCACGATTAAAGCCAAGTCTGTTTTAATTCCAGCTGAGTGCACTGTGTGGACATTAAAGCATCACTGAAGGAATGAAGGACGTAACATGTCTTTCTAAGTTTAACCATCCAAGTGTCTCTTCCACCTGAACCCATTAACTCTGTGCTGCTTCCACAGGCAGTTTAAACTGAGCGGTGTGGAACTGGCTACTGGCTGTGACAATTCTGCTGAGGTCTGACCTCAGCTTATCGAGACTCTGGAACCGGTACCTGAAGGAGCTGCGCTACTGCACTGCTCCCAGCCTGACCAGTAACCGCTCCACTCTGAACTGGTTTGGTCTGGACCACCGACACCACCTTCCCGAGGTTGCCAAGGTTACTGAGCTGAAACACATGGAGGAGGGACGTGAGCAGGATAAAAATGTTGATATCAGGTAAAGAATCTGGACTCTGCTGACATCACTCACCAGAGTACTGCCTCCTCCCACGCTCAGGGGACTGTTAACCAAAGTGATGGTCTTTGTGACTCCACCCACCACCGTGGTGACCACCTGAGCCTGCTGAGAGACCGTCACCGTGCCCGACTTATGGACGGTGATGATTGGCCGGCTGGCCGTCCCGGGAGTGGAAACCACAGAGGCTCCACCCACCTGGGCAGCAGCCGTCTTCAACATTCGCGTGGCTGGATTGCTCACCTGAGGAGGGGGGAAAAGTAAGATGCCAGTCAACGCCAGACGCCGTTTAACCAAACGCAGTGCTGCCGCCTGACTGCGAAAAGTCATTTCTTTACCACTTTGACCGGCAGGCTGCTCGACCCTGGAGTGACAGCCACCGTCTTTACAATCGTTGCTCCTGCTGGTACGTTCAGCACCGTCGCCGCCGCCGATGGCGGAATCTTCTGAGTCGCTGCGGCCGCCGCTGCCAGTGCTGCCATGCCACTCATCTGAGGACTGCTGCCGATTGGCTGAAAAAAAAAAAAAAGACGGCAAGGACGTGTCAAAACAGGGACCAGAAACAGCCCAGCCAGTGGAAAATTCCACGTTTCTATGACTTTCAGGCTCATTTTCATGACCACAAGTTCTGTGAAATGTCTGCATATTAAAAAAGCATGAATCAAAGTCCACGTACAAGCAGACTAGGCTCAACAATGCGAGTGTTTGGCTCATCTTTGGAACTGAAAACGGAACTGTAAAATATCCTGAGGAACACGTCTGCAAATACGAAGCACAAGGATCGCACAAGTCGCAAATCGCAGCTAGCGAGTGGCTGTCCTCCATCCAGCCTCAGCACGCGTTCATAATTCAGAGTACTTCATGTCGTGTCCTACATGTAAGAAGGAGCAGCTCTGACCCGATTCTCCCCAGCTACACTACACGGACAAAAGCACTGGATCTTCATCGCTGATTTGAGGCGTTTCATTCAGGCCGTTCGCGACATTTAACCCTCTGGTTTGGCTGTTTTGACTCCTCTTGATTTCGCCTTTGTATTTCACCTTTAAAACTGTTCACACTGACTTGTTTGGTGTCATTTTTTTCTCAGCACAGCCTCACTTTGCAAATTAACAGTGATTTTTTTTTTTCCATTTAGACATACTGTATTAACACAGTAGACCCAAAATCACAAGAAAAAACAAAATCCGAGTAGGAAAAAGTTCAATGAACGTTAAATGAACCATTTTTGTAACTTAAAATGAACATTTGAAGTGTAAATTTCAAAAAAAGTATGCATAAAGTTAGCAAAAAAACAAAACAAAACACATTTTTACATGTAGCCAACGTCTGAGGCGTTTTTTTGTAGAACTGTTCAAGTCTACACTTTTGACACAAATTGAAAAGGAACCACAGAGAGTTTGCGTCTTGCAGCTACGTCGTGATTTCGACACGAGCGCACATAGGGGGCGCTGTGAGAAGGAAAAAAAAAAAAAACACACAGCACATTATTTATTATAACTCTGGTTTGGCTTCAGCTATCAGCATGATTTAAAAACTGGTACGTAGTTTGAAGTCTGTACTTTCCATACAAATTGAAACGGAGACTCAGCTGGGCTGCATCTTGCAGCTAGTCATGTGATTTGGACGCGCCGGCGCGTCTGTCGGCCCCAGAGGGTTAAGAAAGAACGGGCTGTTCTGAAGAGCTCAGCGAATACCAGCGTGGTACTGCAACAGAACGCCGCAGTCGAAACAAGTCAGTTTGTGACATTTCTTCCCTCCCAGATATCCCACCATCAGCGATGAGAGGCATCACTGCAAAGCGGAAACGTTTAGGAACCACAGCAACTCAGCCACCAAGTGTCAGACCACGTAAAGGTACAGAGCAGAGGTCAGAGTTCTGAGTAGAAGTCATCCCCTCTGCTGACTCCATAATTACAGGATCGCAAACCTCCTCTGGCATTCGCATCAGCACAAAATCTGTGTGGCGGGAGCTTCACGTCGTGGCTGCGCAGCTACATGCAAGCCTTAAATCACCAGGCGTCAGATGGGGGACCAACATCCGTATCCATCCCTACGTAGAATAGACGTCATAAAAGCTCTTGTGGGTGTAATGTGTTGCGTGGGCCACCATTTTTTCTACATACTGCAGTTTATTTGGAACAGCAGCTCATTTCAACTTTAAATTAAATGCTTTTGCACCAGGTGTGTGTCTGCTTCAGAAATGCAGACACACACCTGGCGCATTCCTGAGAACTCTGTTTCAACCCACGAACAAAGTCTTGTGTCTCCGGGGTGTCCGGGTTCGCATCATCTACATGAACAATAAAAAGCAAACAACAAAGATCTCTTTACCACCTGACCGGGCTGAGCGGGTACCACCATGCGAACACCTGCAGGAAGAGTCGTCACGACCTGCGACTTGGGCGTGGCCTGTCTCACTGTGACAATAGAGGCTCCGCCTGCTGCACCTGGGGCTGCTGCCACCTTCAGGACCGCTGCAGAAACACAGTCGACGCGTGAGAGATGTTCACGCCAATCTGACCAGCCACATTTACTTGTGCAGGTGTGCGGAGCTACCTGGTGCTTTAGCAGCGGCAGCCAATGGGCTTCCGGCTATCGCTGCAGCAGACGAAGGGACGAGCGTGATGCCGGACAATGGGTTGGCCGGTACTGAGGCGACGGGGGCGGAGCTCTTGGGGGAGCTGGCTCTAGGAGTGGCGGCGGCGGCGGCAGATGAGGAGACCGCGGGTGTGGCGGGAATGTCGTACTTCTGCAGCTGCAGCAGGTAGGTGTCTGCGGTCTGAGATGGCCCCCAGCTCACCTCCAGGGACGTGGTGTTGGCCCGGACCAGCTGCACCCGAGAGGGGGCGCAAGGACGCTCTGCACACAGGAGAGGTCGGGTCAGGTAGTCAGGCCAGGTCAAGTAAAGCAGTATTAGTACACAGTACCACAGCACTCACCTGTCTCCAGGTACCAGAGGTCCTTGCAGCACACCTGGTTGTTCCAGGCCTTCCTGTATCCATCTCTGCCGCTCCAGATGTAAAGTCTGGAGTTGATGGCGACGCTGCAGTGACCTGCTCGAGCTCTGGGGATGTTCTCCTCCACGGTGTCCATCAGCACCGTCTCCCAGCACATCGAATCTGCAGGCAGACAGGTGAGTCAACAGGCAAGACTGTTTTGTGTCATGAATTCCCGTTTGTGCAACCCTGGAACATCTGTTGCGTTAAAGTGAGGCGCAGTTATGTTGTCAGCAACACACTACTGCAATTTACAGGACCCCAACATGTGAAGAAGCTCTGAGCATTTCTGGATGTGTATCTGTACCCAGGTTGAGGCAGGCCAGCGTGTTGGTACACTTCCACTCCTTCTCATGAGTCGCCACTTTGACGTCATCCATCACCAGAGGAACCCACCCTCCAAACACGTACATCCTGCAGAAAACAGCAAAGACTTCAGGATAAAAGGTCAGACTGACACTGAAAACATGCATGAGTTGGATCAGCGCGCAGTAGTGGACTACAGCTCAAAGGTTTGGGGGTCACTTAGTCTTCTTTTAAGCAGTTGGACATGCCTGAAACGCCTCGCCAAGGAGACCGCCATTTAGCTCGCGTTCAGTCATACCAACAGCAGCCGCATCATTTTTATTTTTAAAGATAGCCACCAGTTTCGCTAATGCTTTCCAGCAGTGCTCCAGGTGACGGCCGACTCCAGGAAGTAGGCGTTTTGAGAGCGGAGGACACTCGCCTTGCGACCACGGCAGATAAAAATCTACAGCCGCCATCTTTTCTCTCTGTCACAGAGTCTGTCTCTGGTATCTATGGCGCTGTCTGCAGAGCTGTAGCAACAGACACTTTTGAACTCCATCCATCCATTTACTTGATGCTCATCTGCGGCAGCAGCAGAATGAGTACGGTATTTCAGACACCCTTGTCCAGTTCCTCCTGGTGGATCCCCAGGCAGAAGCTTCCCGGCAGGACAGAGGAGCGCTTGCAGTGGGAGACGGAGATCTCTTGTTGCTGCAGCCATCAGGCTGTTTAACTTCTCTTAGGACTTTCTGCCATCAGCTGTATTTACTATGCTGTGTGATTTTAATACCATTTATTTTTTTTTGGG
Organism: Etroplus canarensis; assembly: GCA_015106775.1. NCBI lineage: Eukaryota > Metazoa > Chordata > Actinopteri > Cichliformes > Cichlidae > Etroplus > Etroplus canarensis. The sequence goes on from VUQH01031975.1 coordinate 15,558, forward strand.
TGTGTGAGGTTTTTAATAACTGTTAATTTATTTTTATTTGGTGCATTTTAATTATCTGCTGTATTTTGGGGTTACTGACTGTGTTTTGGTCACGTTTTCTAGATATTCTGCTTTATTATTTGCTTTTTCGGATGTACGAGCGAGCTGCTGGACACCTGAATTTCCCACATGGAGATAAAGTCTCTCTCTCTCTCTCTCTCTCCAGGGAATTCTGAGTTTTCCCTGGTGTTTCCTTCCAGACAGGCATGCCCAGAACACTTCCAAAGGGTGGCGCCCAACAGGCTTCCTGGTCACGCGTCCAAACCACGTCAGCTGGTTTCTTCCCACTTTGGACTGTTAATGAAAGCCTGCTCGTCGTTGCCAGCGAATACGCCGTTCGGTGGCGGGAAAAACTCAGATGATGTGACGTTAGCGCAGTAGTTTTCTACAGCGTATACTGTATGAAAGAATCTTTGGCGCCCCCTTGTTGCTTAAAGTTCCCGCTGTGCTGCTAGAACACGGGAGCTGAAAACTTTGGTACGACTGCGGTTACTTTAAATAGAAACAAATGTGCTTTTGTTTAAAACAAAGACACGCTTCAAAGTGACTCCAGATATTTGAGCGGCTGTGAGTGTGTGGCAGTACTTGTTGTTGATGGTGGTGGCGGAGTGCAGGCTGCGGGGTAGGGGGGCCATCCCACTGAGGGCTGGTTTGCTCCACACCAGAGAATCTGTGACATGAAGCAGACAGGAACCAATCAGAAGTCGATACCAGTGATTTCAGGTTTTTAAATCTGCTCTGTCGACTGCATTTGAACCTGCTTATGGGGTCTGCTCCAGCTCAGGACACTCGTGTCCACAGAAACAAACAAACAAAAAAAAAAAAAAACCTCAGCCAGGAGTCGTCTCACCTATGTCGAGGACCCACAGGTCACCCAGCCTGCAGCCGCTCATCCCTCCATAGATGATCAGTCTGCTGGCCCCGTGGCTGGTTGTCACCACTGCTGTGTGACTCTCTCTTGGCGGTGGCGGTGAGCCGGACGTCGCTGGAATCTCCCAGCCGACCACGCTGGAGCCCGGCCGCAACTCCAGACAGTACAGGTCATTCAGATATCTGAAGGCGGAGGTCAAAGGTCAGTCTGAGGGGAAATGCCTGGACCAAGAGATTTCAGTTCATGCTCCAGGCGTTTCTTACCTGGGGATGTTGTTCTTAGGGTCTTCGCTGTCATTGGCTAGTCCTCCGAACAGGTAGCACCGGCTGCCGATTAGAGAGAAGCTGTGTCCGAGGCGGGGGCAGGGGAGCGGGCCGTTCTTTGGGGCTTTGGCCTTCAGACGTTTCCACTCCCAGCGACTCGCCTGCAGGAGGGAGACAGTTCATGTTTACGGACTCAGATCGTTTGAGTCTAGTCTGTCAGGTGCTACAGAGAAGGAATTTACGGATCATTTAAAGATGGAAAGAGACAACAAGTGTAGCTTATCAGCTCTGCCCCTAAAGGCTCATACACCGCTGTCAAAAATCCCTCATTAATCACCCCTCCCCCGCAGCAGCATCGCTGACCTGCAGCTCGTAAAGGTCGTTGCTGTATTTGCCGTACTCCACCATCCCTCCAAACACCAGCAGCCTCGTCCCATCACACACAAAGCCATAGGCGGCACATCCGGGGGGAATGTCGCCACGAACCGCAGGGATGAACCACTGGTTGGTCGCTGAAAGGAGAACAGGTTAAAAAAAAAAAAAAAAAAAAAAAAAAAAAGCAGAAAAAAAAAAAAAAAAAAATCACCCTGAA